>CANNZV010000101.1:0-120133 GCA_947561585.1 Caprella mutica
CTCCACATATTTGGATTCCTGCTCTGGCAATCCGGGTATGGCATTGCAGAATGTGTGGCGAGACTTGAAGATCAGATTTGGTTCAAGTTCTTTAGTGTCTCAAAGTCTAGTGGATAGGGTTGATGGCCATCCCTATATAAAGTCAGTTCATCAAGTCAGACAGATGGAAGAATTATTTGACCTATGCATGGTAATCAGGTCCAGCATGGAAGATTGTGCAGAGCTTACCTTTTTCAATCTGCAGAGAGGGATGAAAACGATATACACCAAGTTACCAGACTCTTTCCAATCAAGGTGGAGAAAAGAGTGGTTTGTAACTGAATCAAAAACAGGTTGTACTCAAAGTTTCTCCAACTTTGTAGACTTCCTGCATACATACTTGCAGGAGATAAGGACTCCGGGGTTCTTTGAGGCTGGCCGTCCAATGCAGGGAAGGGGTGTTTCAAGGAGAGTTGAGTCTTTCCAAACCAGAGTTGAGGAGGTCTGCGCATTTCATGGGGTGAGTGGCCATAATATAAGAAATTGTTTTTCCTTCAAGAAGTTAACTTATCCTGAGAGAAAAAATTTTGCCAAATCAAAAAGGCTTTGTTATTCTTGTTTGGGGGACCATGTAGCATCTTCATGTCCTAGAGAGGTTTCATGTGATATATGCAGCCAGAAACATTGCAATGTGATGCATAGTGACCGACCAAAATTTAATAGATCTGATCATGGTCATAGTGTAATTGAATCTCGAAATAATTGTATCAAAGTGTGTGGCGATTCAAGTAAAAACATCATTTGCAGTAAGACATTGCTAGTCTATGTTAGAGTTAAGGGTGCTAAACCAATAAGATGCTTGTGTATTTTGGATGACCAATCTAACTCTACCTTTTGTGATACTAAACTGCTTGATTACTTCAATTTAAAGCCAAAGTCAATTCAATATAATTTGACTACAATGAATGGTCTCAATACCACGCAAGCAGCTGGTTCTGTAGGAGGTTTACAGGTGAAGGGCATATCTGAGACAAAGTGGATAAATCTGCCAGAGACACTGACTCACAGCTCCATCCCAGATACTAGAGACGGTATGGCTACTTCAACAGTGGTGGCATCTCATCCACATGTGAGGCATCTAGCATCCAATTTTCCAGAGAGTGATCCAGACGCTGAGGTGCTTTTGCTGGTTGGTGCAAATTGTGGCCCTGCAATGACCACAAAAGTCTATGGAAGTCACTATCCATACGTACATAGGACTCCTCTTGGATGGTCTCTGGTGGGACCTGTCTGCTCTAAGAGCGCTAGAAACAACACTACAACCGTCTTGAAGACAACCAGCTCCTCTATGTGTGAACATTCAGCAACCTACCAAACCTTTCCTGAACATGTAAACGAGACTAAGTTGTTTTTGGAACGGGAAGATGACGATTTCGAGGGTCTATCACGTAGTGATCGGCAATTCAACGATATAATGGCAAAAGGCATAATCACTGACGAAAATGGGAACATTCAGCTGCCTCTGCCATTGAAGGAACCTAACACCCTTCCCGACAATAAGGCTGCAGTTTTCCAGAGGACTCGAAACACCTTAAATCGCATCAAAAGAGATTCAGGCAAGACATCAGAGTGCCTGAAGATAATGGGGAAGTACCTCGAGAAAGGGCATGTAACTCAGGTTCCTGCTTCAAACTCTAACCTCAAAGCCAACTACATACCGATCTTTGCTGTCAGCAGTAAATTTAAGACCAGACTGGTATTTGATAGCAGTGCTTCCTATCATGGAAAGTGTTTGAATGACGTGTTACACCAGGGTCCGGACATCAACAATAAACTACTTGGAGTGCTGATGAGATTCCGGGAGGGACAAGTAGGTTATTGTGCTGACATTGAATGTATGTACCATTCATTTTATGTGCAACCAGAGCACAGAGAGTTACTCCGCTTCTTCTGGTGGAAGAATAATAATCCAGAGGAAGTATTAGTACCTTATAGAGCTAATGTGCACATCTTCGGCAATTGCTGCAGCCCAGCAGTTGCAATATATGGCCTGAGATACGTCACTACACTTGATCATGCTGCTTGCACAGAGAACTCTTCCAAATTCATCAGGGAGAACTTCTATGTGGATGATGCTCTGGGAGCTTCGGCTACTGTTCTTGATGCCGTCGAATTGCTTGATGAAACGAGAAAAGTTCTTAGCCGCTTCAACATCAGACTCCATAAGATCGCTTCAAATGATTCCTCGGTTCTTGGTGCCTTTCCTCGAAGTGAAATATCTGATGCTAGTGAGGAAGTCCAGTTTTCATCTGACAAACCGTATCGTACCCTCGGAGTTATTTGGAATACTGTGAGTGACACATTGATGATAAAGTTTGATCTTCCTACTGCAGACCTCACCAGAAGAGGAGTCCTGAGTATGGTGAACAGCATATATGACCCCTTGGGAATCGTGTCACCTATTGTCCTGGGAGGAAAATTGTTGCTAAGAAGGGCTCTTTCTTCAGAAGATGAAAATTCTGCTGCAAATGGAGGGAAAGGAGAGACCAAGGGATGGGATGATCCTTTAGAAAAGTCTTTTGGTCTTCAGTGGAGAGCTTGGTCTGCATCATTAGTAGAGTGTCCTGCTCTTGGAATACCTCGAAACATTGTGCCTTCAAGTTGTGATAAAACTAGGGTAGAGATTCATGTGTTTTGTGATGCGTCAGTGTTAGCTATTGGTTTGGTAGTGTATTTGAAAACTATTACAAACTCAGGAGATGTGAGCATCTCATTTCTGTTCTCTTCTGCAAAGGTAGCTCCACGAGCTGCTTGTACAATTCCCAGATTAGAGTTAAATGCGGCTGTGGAAGCTGCTAAGTGTTTCTTCAAGATTAATAAAGAGATCTCTATTCCTATTGACCTAATAACCTTTCACTCCGATAGCAAAATTGTATTAGGTTATATTTCTAACACCACTAAACGTTTCTCCAATTATGTTACAAACAGAGTCCATGATATACTGAAGTTAACGAGAGCTGAGCAGTGGGTGTATGTTTCTACCAGGGAGAATCCAGCAGACTTGGCGACCAAGCCCCAAACTCCTGTCTCTCTTAGTGACTCTATGTGGTTTGTTGGTCCGGAGTTCCTTCAGAACTATAGTAGGAGTCAATCTGACCAATGTGATTTTGAAGTTGACTTACCAGAACTGTTACCTGATAAAAGATCTCTTATTACACAGAAATATACTGTCAGTATCCTAGAAAACGTATTTCAGATTACTAATGACTTTTGTAAAGCTCAGAGAATAGTTCAAAATGTTCTAAAGTTCTGTATTAAATTATTGTCATCGATCAATAGAGAAACCAATTTGAGGGCCTCTAGACAAGAGGCAATACGTATCCTAATTATAGACTCACAAAGGACTTCTTTTCCAGAGAGTTACAGGACTCTAAATAGTGGTTCATCCCTAAATGAGAAGGACAAGCTTGTTGGTTTGGCTGCCTTCATGGACCATGGAGTGATCAGGGTTGGAGGCCGGCTTCGGAACTCCAGCTTGCCCTTTGCTGAGAAGCATCCTGCGTTACTACCAAGTAAACATGCCGTTACCTACTATGTCCTTAGCCATTATCACGAGAGGGCATACCATCAAGGAAGGCATATCACAATGGGGGCCTTGCAGCAAGAAGGTTATCACATTCTGCACAGTAGAAACACCGTAAGAGATTTTCTATCTAAATGTGTTCAGTGTAGAAGATTCAGGGCTCCTCTTGAAGAGCAGATGATGAGCGACCTTCCATCTGACCGTATCGAGATGTCTCCCCCATTCACTCATACTGGGATTGATGCTTTTGGACCTTATCTTGTACATGACGGCGCCACCACGCGGAGACTGAAAGCCACTAAAAAGGTCTGGCCCCTTCTCTTCACCTGTTTGGTAACCAGAGCAGTTCACATCGAAATATTGGCTTATCTCGACTCTGCATCCGTGCATTTGGCTCTTAGAAGATTCTTCGCCATTCGTGGCCAGTGCAGGAGACTCCGGTCGGATCATGGAAGTAACTTTGTTGGAGCTAGAAGTGAGCTTTTGGGGGTCATTGATGAGGATTGCCTCAGGAAACACGTAGAGAGTATGGGTCTTACATGGGAAATGACTACCCCTGCTGCTAGCCATACAGGAGGCGTTTGGGAACGAAAGGTCGGAGCAGTGAAGAGCGTCCTTAATTCCGCCATGCAACAATTAGGGTCACGGTCCCTATCTAGATGTGAGCTGAACACTTTATTGCAAGAGTGCTCTTCAATAGTAAACAATACACCTTTATACGAGGTGAGTGGAGACCCTAACGATCCAGTGGCAATAACTCCTGCCATGATTTTGACATTGAAGTCCTCGTCAAACCCAGCACCAGTGGACCAGTTCTCTGAAGCTGATCTCCTATCTTACGGCCGATCCAGGTGGCGCAGAGTCATGTACCTGTCGGAGCAGTTTTGGGTAATGTGGAGAAGGCTGTATCTGCAAAATCTCCAGCGAAGAAATAAGTGGTTGGTTCCAAAAAGGCCTCTGCAGGTGAACGATGTTGTTCTGTTGAGGCAACCTTCACCTAGAAACTCATGGCCATTAGCCCGTGTAATAAAGACTGAGGAGGGGGCTGATGGTTTGGTTAGAACAGTGACTCTTCGAGTATCTCCAAGTGGAGGGAAGACTACCGTACTACGGCGAAGCATTCAAGATACTCTGCTGCTGGTTCCTGCAGTTGAGGAGGGTCCTTCTATATAGTCACTCCTGCGGGTGACAGGGGGGTGTGTCACGGCACATATTATGCACCGTTTTTTAATTTTAATTTAGTCAGGTAGGTAGGTAGCGAGTTTAATTTTAAGAAGTTTGAAGTTACTTGTGGCAACACTGATGGCAACACTCAGTCAGAAGTCAACAATAACAAACCATTTCTATTTTTTAATCATTGTCCTAAGTTGTTTCATCGAGTCATACAAAGTAAGTAGTTCTGTGTTAGGTAGTTCTTTTAGTGTCATAATAATTTATAGTCCTTTTATACTCGTTTAACTTTAGGAATTTTAGTCTTTTAGATATTACCATCTTTACTAACCAGATATGATAGTTTGCCATTTCTGTATTCATTTCAACTCTTTTATGATCATTCATTTCATGGCAGGTCTAGTAGTTTAATTTTAAATTAGTTTTGCTTAAGATTTAAGGTGCTGCTATTTTGTTTTGTCTCTCTTAGCATACCTAGGTTCAATACTTTACCCTATAATATTTTACTCTAGCCTTTTTATATTCCTTTTACCTTACATAGTGTAAATGCTGTCTCCTTTGACAAATTGATTTTTACGCTATGGTGCCTAATAGTTTGTAATTTTAGTTTTACCATTTTAAAATGTCTTATTTTTTGCCATTTATATTTTTACTATACAAATTTTTAATATTTTGTTTAGTCTATTTTTTGCTTTATTCTATTTGCCTGTAATTTCTAATTGCAGGTACGTGATCTTTTATACAAGTTTATTAGAAGCCCCTAATAAAATTCCAAGAGATTTCCCACGACTTTTTCTTATCGCAAAAGAATTAAGGCCGTGTCAACCGGTGCTTGGTAAGTGATAGCATTCAAGGAGTAGCTTTTCAGCATCCATGAGCGTCCTGACTTTGTTCATGGAGCCACTTTCCTTTCTGACTGCTTCTTCCAGTCCCTTGTATTTCATTTCCTTTTGACGTCAGCGACATAGACTTTGGTTCCGAAACAGACGTTAAACCTTTACTTAACGTAAATAATAAAAAGTTGATGTGCTATTTAACATGTTCCATTTTAGAGTAGATTCAGTGTTATTGGACGTTTCCACATTTTCGGATACATAAGAAATATATATAATAATTATCATTATTTAATTCTTATACTTAAATTACAAGTTTAGAGATAAAAATATATACCTAATTAATTTTTCTATTAAAATGATGAACCCCATATCCCATAACTTGAGCTTCCACCTAGTGCCAAAAGCTGCAAATGAGACGATTAAAATTCAGTGATTCACATTATAGATAATTAAACTTAAAGTGGTAATCGGACTCAGTAAATCTATATATAATAATGACTATTTAACTTTTATTCCAATTGGTATCATATACCTTCAGTTATTATGTTACAAATTAAATAGTAAATAAATAATAATTATTATATTTTCCTTTATTACGTGTTCGAAAATATACACCCTAATAATAACTTGGAACATATACCCTGCTGCTAAAAATATTTCACAGAGCAAAAAATTCCTGTTTGTTCAATGAAACACAATTATATAAGTCAAAATATCAAACTAATTACTCAACTATTATGACCTATATTTACTGAGTGAGTGTTAATCTATGGTCAAATTTTAATTAATGCATTCATTACTTTGAACTTTCATCACAGAGCATTCATCTATTCTAAGTCGTGGCCTCAAAACATTTTCTTTAATTTGAACTCATAGAGAACGAAATTTTTAAAGAGTTACAATTATATAAAAATTTGACCAACTCTGTTACAATTTGTAATAAGAATAAGTTGTGATTTTGGTTATAAAAGCGGTGCTTGCCTGTATTGTTTTATTCACTTTAAGAATATCTTCAAGTATCTCCGAGTCGCTTAATATGAAATTTTTTTTAGGTAGGTGCATCCATGGTGGCAAAGCTACAGAGGCACAGGCACGAGGACGTATGGACCCACGATAGATACCTGGACGTATCACTTCATTTCTTCTCATTTAATTTATATATAACACTATGTAATATTCAGGATACAGTAACATAGGGTATGGTAATCAGCTGATTGAATCTATAGTTTGACGTGACCACCGGATGACTCAAAATGGCGACTCTGACCGCACTTTGAAACATGGAAAAACCAACTTAAACTTAATCACTTTTAAATTGAATTTTTTCTTATCAATTACTAACTAGGCATTGGTTAAATTGTATTTCCATTATTTTTTTCCTTATTTGTTATTCATAGGAACTACAATTTAGCAGTTAACTAGCACTAGTTTAGGCTCCTATGTAGCATATTTTCAAGACCCTATTTTTTATAGATAAGTTAAAGAAATGAACAATAAAAACACACCTGAATTATATCTATATATTCAACTTTAAGGTTCAATCGCCATTTTCGCTTTTCTTTTGCACTAAACCCCTATAAAATGACTTCAAACTTCTCGAAATTAACATGCAAATACGAGGAATTATGAGCCGCTCGGTCACAAACAAGGAATGTGTTGTTGTGGTGACGTCATATTTTTGTGTCGTCTGCTAGGTACTATACCTGATTATGTTCTTATATCTTGGTAATATTAATCGAATTGATATGCATCTAAACGTACAGTACGTTATTTCAATGAAGTAAGAGTTTTCTATTTTAATTTATTTATTGGATGCAAGTGGATATCGTTTCGAAGCATATTAAATATATAATTAGGCGTCTGTTCGATGCAGAATCCTTATGTATGTTGGATGTCGTAATTTATCTTTCTATTCAACGCTGTTATAACGGTATCGCTTCAATGCCAAATATACTTGATATGATGCGGTTTAGCGGTGCAAACGGATATCGGATTGATGTCTACTTGATGTCACCATGTCTAATTTGTTACTGGTATTCGATGTCGGAAGAGAGGTTATACAGAGTCGTTTAGACATCGAATAGATACATTCATGTTTGCTGGGTGTACATGTTTCTGGCAATTTAGTATAAATAGGCCTGTTATCCCTTCAATTATTAATTTAAAACTTTATTCATTCAATCATAAGAATGAGCTTGAACGCTAGTTAATTCATATATTTAGTATGAAAAGTTATTTTTTCGTTCGAAATAATTATTCACATTGAAAATTATACTTTCTATTTAATTAAAAAAAAATATTATTAATTGGTTAAAATAGCGTAAGTAAAATTATAAAGATTGGAGTTTGAATTGAAAACTGTTAATTTTTTTTCCTGACTTCGATCTGTAAACAGGCTTACCGAACCTGGTACTATTGTACCAGATTTGGTACTTTTGCTCTCTTGTATTTCTTAAAAGTACCAGATTAGTACTTTTTCCTCTTCCTAATTACCTCATTTTTCAAGAATATTATCAATTTTTACAAACATAGAGTAAAAAAAAAAACGTTGGATTTCATGGGAATTTAAGGTCTTTGGTACTTTCGTGTCCAATCTGGTACTTTTTCAGTGTGTAATCTGGTTCTATCAGGAAAATACCTTCTGCAACCCTGTCTGTAAAATGTATTTGTAGGACAGATAGAAGATGCCAGTTACTACATTGTTAGAAGTAACTGCTGTCTTCATGTGTTCTGTATAGCGTAACCTAATTAATACACCTGTTATATTAAAATAGTACTAGCCGTAGGTGCATGGCATCGGCAACGTTAAATGTCCCCCCAAAGCAAATATTTGTATTGCCTTATTCAACGAGGCTAATGTTTCTAATCATTTTGCTGCAAACCGCTTCGAATTTGGTAACATATTTTTTATTTTATATGCTTTTAAAGATTTTTATAATCAAAACTCTACAAATCCTATTTTACTTCCGACTTACTAATTTAATGGAACTAATCCATTTAATATTCGTATAAAAGTATAAAATTGAATGAACTTAGAATAGAAACGTTTATACACTTCTAAAATCAATTAATATCTATAATAAAGGCCGATAAAGTATCGTTTGTTTATAAAATTCAAATTTGTAATCAAAACAAAGAGTGTACAATCTTCTTCTTGAGCATTTTTCTTGAGCATCAGATTGAAATTGTAGCCGTTTTTGGTAATTTAGTATAAATAGGTCTGTTATCCCTTCAATAATTATTGATTTAACACTTTTTTTTTCATTCATAAAATTGTCCTTGGCCGATAGTTAATTCATATATTTACTATGAAAAGTTATTTGTAAAATAAAATAAACTTGAGTTTGAATTTGGAATTACTCTATTTTTCATCTCTGATTTTGATCTGTAAAATGTATTTGTAGGACAATTACTACATTGTTAGAAGTAACTATGTCTTCACGTGTTCTGTATAGCAGCAGCGTAATCTAATTAATACACAATACTATGAAAATAGTATTGTCAGTAGATATACATGACATCGGCAACGTTAAGTATTGCCGGTACAATAAATCGTTTACACGTGGTTAATAGGTTATACTGTTCTGGGCCGGTGGACATCCATGAGGTGGGCCAACGTCGGGCCTTTTCTGACCCAATACACCGAGTTTACTGGGTCCTAGGTCTCTGCAGCTCAACTGCCTCCAAAGTTCCGAACTCCATCAGAAAATGCTCCAGGTCCTCCACCTCTCTCCTCCACACATCCTTTCCTCATCCCAACAAACATATGAATGTCGATTCGATGCCAGTTGCTGTCGAATTCGGAGAGTTGAAAACCATGCTGTTATGAGTCTAAAACCATTTCGACTCATAACAGATAAGGGAATGTCTGTTTCTAAATTATGGTGCTAGGACAATTGCCACCCTAATGATTATTATTAGAGTTGTGACTATATGCTTTTTAAGTCATATACACTAAGAATACCATACTCGAAAAGAAATTGAATCGTATCGAATTCTAAATACCGGTGGCTTACTATTAGTAATAGTGTTTTATCCTCTCCGCTTATATTATTTTTTGGATCTATGATTATACAAGCATTATATTGTTACAACCCTAATTACTACTCTCTGGATTCTCCACTTGAAAATTTTCTAAATTAAGTAGTAGTAATATAAATACCTATTGTTTGTCCATCATCAATTAATACTATATACAGGGTGGCGCAAAAAAAGGAAACCTTCTTTTCATATTAGTTTATTTTACAAACTATTAACGCTAGATATTTTCTAAAAAAATAGTTTTATTCTTCTTCTTTTTTCTACATCTATTTTTTAAATCTGTTAGAGTTACAATTAAAATTAAACATCCTGCAGTGAATTAAAAAAAGGGAAATAAAGCGAGGACACCATATACTAAAAAAAATACAAAAGGTATAATTCAATTTGTATGGATGCAAAAGCATTACATCATACTATTTTTTGCTGCTAATGACAGAAAATAAAGAAATTAATTATCATTAGTAAGTTGGTATTTGAGATAAAATTGATACATTTGATAAAATCAGTTCGCCGTTAATATTTATATACTATGTATTCGAAACTCTCAAAAGAATTAAGTTTTTAAACAGGTTCAACATCAGTTTGAACATTGCTTTCCAGAAAGATCTTCCCAGCTAAATAGACCATATGGACAAATGTTAATAAACTCAGAACTAGAGAAATAACTTTAAATATGAACAAAAAGCGATCAGGTCGCAGGAGAACAGAATGAACACATAAAAACATTAATATTTTTCATTAACAGCTTATTCAGAATCCGAAAATATAAATCAGAAGGAACGGACTAGACATAACCAAAGCACTTACCGAATTGTTAAACACGATTTGAGATATCATCCTTTCAAGATGCATGTTAGGTCCGGACTCTTAGAACTTTACTTGGTGAGATAATAAAGGCTTTTGATCCTTTATTAATTGATCAAAAATAAATAATGTTGTATAATGATAAAATTAAACATATTTTACAGTAGAATACAAATAACAAGTCATATTTCCGGATAAAAGAAACCAGCCAAATCTGGATCATTTTAAAAATACATTTTTTATTTCATAGATACCTAAATTAAAAGGAAAGTACTATTCTATCTGTTTTAGGTGGATTTATTGATATCAAATGATTTAAAAAAAAAATCGGAATGTATTTCATTTTAATTTAATTTCACTAATAAACTCTTTCTAACTGTGGTTCTTGATTTATGATGTATACTACCATGAATTAAATAGTTAGAAGAATACTCGCACTTGAAAATGACGCGAAAGTGTGACGTCACGCGAGCGACTCATGACGTCACCTGGTATACAGATATTCGCATCGGAAATATTTGGTTAAAGATCTTCATGAAATAACTTTGATACTTGGTCAAATAGATAATTAAATGCATCGTGAATGTTAATATATAATTATATACATACCTAATGGCTAATGCTGAAATCATTTATTGAATTTAGCTCAGATGATATTCAATAATAATTGGATTTGTGTCGACTACGATCGATTGGGTAATGTGTATTCTCCAACAATGATTGAAATTGAAGAACTATATAGAATAATTTCTAATATAAAAATGTAGGTATAAGAACTATTTATCACGATAAAATCGATATGGTGATATATGTATAATTAATATTTGTCGGCGGATTTCTTTAATTAAGGAATGAATGAAAATCATAGATCACTAACTTTATATTGTTGTTCATAATATAAAAAATTAACAAAATGAATAAAAAAAAGAACTGTATAGAATAAAGTAGCTAATAGCTGTATTCTGAAAGCTAGTATTAAGCTACAGAAAAGCTAGTATTGAGCTAAAGAGTTCAGACTCAAAGTAAACAATACTAGAACCTTCAAATCGTATTCCAAGTGACGTCACCTTCTTTTTCTTTGTCGGTATTTCTGTCGAGTGCGAGTATCCTTCTAACTATTTGATTCTTGGATACTACAGTCTATAATTAAAAGGCTAATTCCCAGAGGTTTCTCATGGTGTCTTCCCGTACAGGTATTCATCTCATTATTTGCCGTATAGTAAATATTAAATTCTAACCATCCAGGTGCTTATTTTCCTCATCTTTCTCTCAATTGTTCGCTGAATGGAGGAATTGAATTGGTTTGAAGTTTGTACTTCCCTTTCCTGGAAATAAAGTAAAAATGAAATGATCACCTTAAAAGATTATATGTAGGTATGGCGAAACTATACAGACATAGATTCACTCGTTGAAGTGTCCTTAATTATGATATATTTTCACTATTTTTACTGAGATTGTTCATATTCAAGTCAACACGAAGATCACGGAAGTCGAGATATAAAGTGTATCTAGACTGAGAATTAATTTAGGAATTATTATGAATTTGATTTCACTCACGGAATATCAGTATCCATGAAATGTATTTTGACGAGGCAGTTGCCGTCACCATCTTCTGTATTGACTGGACACGAGGGAAAAGCCTTTGAGTTCCTCAGAGCTTCAGTGACTAAATCTAAAGCTCGGTAGTGACTGCAAATGTTGATAACTGAAACAATCGAACTATAAAAGATTATGATGGCAATGCAACATATTTATATATATATATATATATATATATATATATATATAATGTAGCTTAGGTATTGGTAGGTAATAAACTTACCTATTTTACATGGACCTATTAATTTAAAAAAAGTCAAATGTGCTTATTTATTATCAAATTAAATATTATGGAAAGAGTAGGAAATTATACCAAATTACAATTTTACTAATTCGGTTAATTTAACGAATAAATATTAGTGAATGATTTCGAGACATATATTTCGTCTCAGGAGCAATCAGAAAACAAAGATTTAAACAATAGAGAGAGTGAGAGAGAGAGAGACCAAATGATGTTTACATATTCCCTCTTCATTTCATGTAGGTATCTTAACCAGTAACTCACACATTTGAAACTGATACCATTTCTCATAGCATCCCGGTTGTTGCAAGCCATCATTGAAAATGAATTCTTTAGAGACAATGACTTCTGTGCTTATTTTAGAAGTTTTAATAGAAACAACTTCATCAGCATCCGAGTCATCGAGGTAATGATTGGGATTTGAAGAGTTGGCATAGCCAGACCACGGCATCGACGGATCAATTCCTAAACGGATTATCATCATTAAGAACTTCACAATTTAGTTTATAATTATGGACTTAATCAAGAAAAATATTTACCAGTGATCCGCTTGAATGTTTGATTTGTCTTTAGGAAAGGTTTGATTGCTCCAGCTACCCGGCAACCCATTGAAAAACAAATGATATTCACCTCATTAAAACTGACGGAAGAGAGAGAACAGTCTATTTCATTTTTCAATTATTAATATTCCAGAGGTCATAGATTGAATATATATTCCATCAGTCTAACATATTTACACTCACTTCAGTCTTCCTGTCGAAACTAATGAGATGAAATTGCTTGCTAGTTCCTGGGCAATGGTGATAATATTTTGACTCATGTAAGGTCTACAGATGGTATTATAGTGCCAATAGTCTACTAGTAACACTGCACTTTTAGGCTCTTTGTGAAGATGAGCTGAAAGTAGTAATAATAATGTTAAACAGATGACTGAACGAAATTTACTTGGTACACTCTCCAATTTTTTTTTCCTAATAGCTCACCAGTAACAAGACTCTTCATCCACTTAGCCCCGGTATGTTCCGAGTAGCCATGCAAAATAACAGTGACTCCTGAGAAATTTTGCGGTAAATCTGTGAAACTCTCAATGGGAATGAAGCTCTCATTCCGTCTGGAAGGATAAATTAAGATATATATTGTAGATATCAATGGTGTGCCCAAAAATGTTATGTTTTTTCTTTCTAAAATTTTAAAAATATAGTAAATTTTGAGATATTGACTCTACCGCATAAGTTTCTATCGATACATTGTTTTAACTTCAATTAAGCATTATGTTCTACGGATAGTGATTATAACGATAACTCTTCTCCGATTTTTTGGCTAGTGGGAGGAGCACTAAACCGTTAGTGCTCCGCTCCCTGTTGATATCTCCTCCTTGCATATAGTTATGAGTTGAATTGAATTGCATTGCAAATAATAAAAACTTTGAAACTCTCAACACGTAGTAATGTAGTTAGTTGTACTGAAAGATTCATGATTGTTTAATAACCTGGGAGGGGAGTGGGGCGGGTTCAGGGGCAGCACGCCTTCCCCTTAAACTCTTATTAGTCAATCTCCATAGCCAATCAAAGATCTCATAATCTTAAAACCAATATCATAAAAACTTACTTCGCAAGGAATAATATTCTTAAAACTATATTCTTGATGGTAGTAACCTTTTAATTTCTAACCTTAGAGGTACCACCCGATTTCAATTATAAAGCTTCTGACCCTAATATTTAAACCATAGCTCTTTCCTACACAAAACTTGAGATTATATGTTTGATATTGCATATTTTTTTATAATTTAGAATTATCAAAATAACTGTAGTATTTTATTTTTATCATCATGGATTGCAAGCAATAAGTAACAAACATTGACCTTTTTAAGTACCTTACAGATAACACCCTACATTTATTCATTAGAACTAAGGTTACTTGTTATAATTCGGTTCTGTATTTCTTATTTTTAATATAATATGTAATTTAAGATTTATTTCCGTTCTTCCTCTACCCTCTGAATTTCAAAGTAAGAAAAAGTCCAATTATCCAATATAGGCTAACTAATAGGATAGATTCAAAACAATAACAAAGCTTAATTATTCCAAGACAATGGATCAATATAAAGAATGCAAGTATACCTAATTAGGTATTTCTTACTGATAGTTTTCATATATCATAACATTTCTACGATCTTGAGAATTGTTAATTTTAAAACACTTTGTATTTGAATAGGTATGTATGGTTCTAGGTATATTCCACCTCGGTATATTGCACCCTAGGTATATTCCACCCGGTAAATTCCACCCCAATGTCAATGCCCATTTGGTTGAATATAGAAAGTTAACTATTTTATTTTTAGATGGCCATTTGTAAAAAAACTGTGTAGCCATGAAGAATTAACTCAGACGATATCCTGAGACATTTGGACAATATTTAGAGGTAGCTCAAGTCAATTGAAATTTTATCCTAAAAGACAAATATACATATATTCATAATGTGGGAGTTTATTTCACAGTTTACATGATTAGTAAGTTTTTATTAATTCCCTTTTAACATGAAACTGCAGTATATACTCTTACAAAAATGGTTGGAAGAGGTGTTGAGGGGTTCGGCTGGCAGAGACAACTCATTAAATGTTTTCGCTTTTTGCTAAAAAGTTGCTGTTAGGACAAAAATTCTTGTCGTTAAAATCTCTCAATTTTAAAAAAGGCAATAATTTCCACTGTCTTAAAACCCTGTGCAATAGTCCCCACCTCCTATCAAAATCTCCTGGAAAAAAGCCCTCGGTCTAAAACTATTTTACACTACTTTTACTAAAAGTCCGAATACCAAATTCAAAATATAATTAAAATAACAAGAAGTTCTACAAGACATCATCTTGCTGCGTTGGCGATAGTGGAGAAAATCAGCTTGTGATTGAAAATCTAAATACATCAACTGATAAAGAGCGTTCACACAACTTTTCTTTCTGCTGTTCTATCACATGTGTAGTGAGAAATAATCAGCTTGTGATTGATCAACAAAGCGTTCAATTTGTTATTATGAAAATGAAAGTTACCTGTTATTATATGAAATATTAAAAAATGATTAATATTTATTATTAATCAAACGTAATCCGTAAAAGTGGGGTGGAACTTACCGGGGTGGAATAAACCTAGGGTGGAATATACCGTGGTGGAATAGGGATACGGTCAAGAGCCCCCCCGGCCAAGAGCACCCCCCCCCCTGGTCACGAGCCCCCTGGTCATGAGCCCCCCCCCCTCCCTGTTTTTTTAATCCTTTTTTACTTAGTTAAACAAATGAAGAAATACTTTGATAGAAATAACTGAGAGTTACTAATGTAGTTTGTTGTATCCGCTAGTTTGTTGTACTGCACACTTCATGATTGTTTAATGACCTGGCAGGGGGGTTCAGGGGGAGTCAGTAATGAACTACAGAAGTGTCAATAAGGATTAAATAATATAGGTAAATAAGGATAAAAAAATAGGGGGGCTCGTGACCGGGAGGGGGATGGGGGGCTCGTGACCAGGGGGGCTTATGACCTACTACACCCGGTGGAATATGCCGGTCACCGTATGTATATATGAGAGATACCTACTACTTCGTACTTTTTTTTTCTAATCATTGAATATTTGAAAGAGAGAAAGTTGAATATGAATATTTATTATATAATTAATTGAGATCGATTTTTTTTCTGCTAACTGTGATATGTTATAACTTATAACCATAGCTTTACAAATTTAAAAGCAATTCCAGATTTTTTAATTGTTTTTCATGTAACATTTGTGTGTACCCATTTTGACAATAAGTACAGGTGTAAAAATCTATAAAACTTAGTAGTTAGGTAAAAACAATTCAAATAAACTGACATGCATACGGTTTACTTTTATAGGTACCGGCTGGAGTTTACGGTTTAATTTTATAGGTACCGGCTGGAGTATACGGTTTACTTTTATAGGTACGACTGGTGTATACGTTTTACTTTTATATGTATGGCTGGAGTATACGGTTTACTTTTATAGGTACGGCTGGAGTATACGGTTTACTTTTATAGGTACCGTCTGGAGTATACGGTTTACTTTTATAGGTACGGCTGGAGTATACTGTTTACTTTTATATGTACGGCTGGAGTATACGGTTTACTTTTATAGGTACGGCTGGAGTATACGGTTTACTTTTATAGGTACCGTCTGGAGTATACGGTTTACTTTATAGGTACGGCTGGAGTATACTGTTTACTTTTATAGGTACGGCTGGAGTATACGGTTTACTTTTATAGGTACAACTGGAGTATACGGTTTACTTTTATAGGTACGACTGGAGTATACGGTTTACTTTTATAGGTACGGCTGGAGTATACGGTTTACTTTTATATGTACGGCTGGAATATACGGTTTACTTTTATAGGTACGGCTGGAGTATACGGTTTACTTTTATAGGTACGGCTGGAGTATACGGTTTACTTTTATAGGTACGGCTGGAGTATACGGTTTACTTTTATATGTATGGCTGGAATATACGGTTTACTTTTATAGGTTCGGCTGGAGTATACGGTTTACTTTTATAGGTACGACTGGAGTATACGGTTTACTTTTATAGGTACGGCTGGAGTATACGGTTTACTTTTATATGTACGGCTGGAGTAAACGTTTGTCTTCTAAGATCGTCTCCGCTAGAGGGTCTGATATCAATTAGTAGAAGCCATAGTACTACTCTTTTTTCAAATCGCACAGTACCGTTCACTGTGCACGAATCCGCACGATAAATCTTGATGGATAAGATTATTTTCATTATATATGTTGTAATATACTTTAAAGCATGCAAGTGAGATACACAAATAATGAATTATATACGTTCGATTTTTCCACAATTCGTATTTTGTTTCTTCATTGTAATGTCGAAACAATTTTAAATTGAAAGTGGAACATTTAATGATTTTAATGAAACTTTCAATAGTACTCAGGTTATTAAAATGAACGCCAAATAGTTTTAAACTAAATAAGCATGCAATACAAATTAAATAACTATATATGAAAAATTAATAATTATACTACTCCCATATACATACTTACCTACCTACCTTACGTGACGTTACGTCATCATTAAATGTTAAATGATTATTACGTATAAGGTTTTTTTTCAATTTAGTACGAGTGTCAGTATCAATGTAGTATTTGTCAGTATCATTTCATATGATAATTTTCCTATATTGAAGAAATTAACTAAATAACGAGAGACACACTAGAAAATGTTTTGCAAAATATTATTTTCCTAACTATGTGATAATAACTAGGTAAGTACATTCACTACTACGATAGAAGTCACAGAACATCACAATGAACAATATAATACATTAATCACTACTCACTTTGTAACATAATAATAAAGGAGTCCTTTTTCTGGATCGGGAGCTTTCCTATAAACAATAACAGAAGATATAGCTATTAATGTAGCAAATATTAGTAGGCAAACCTGGGAAGACATTTCTAGAGAAGGAGTATCACCATCTTTTTTTGTTCTGAAAAAACATTTCGAGTGATGATGAGGAGATAACACTATCTATTGTATCTTATAACTATAGTATGAATATTATTTGAACGCATCTAAAATATGAATAAGTTATTGGTGTTTTTAGGAAATAATTTCTGCAAATTAATTTATGTAAGTTACTTTACTAAGGTCTGATCGCGAAATAAATAAACTCCTGAAGTTCCTTATTTGACCTTGAAAAAGACAGGTAAAAAAGAGGTACACGCACCACAACCTCCTGTGACGGGTAAAAGGACACTGTCTCCTCTTACCAAAATGTCAGTAATGCTAAGATGTATAAAATGTGGAAATAAATACAAAAAGGTGTATTATAATATTACCAAGAGTGACGTCAGAAACTGTACGTTGTTTTATTTTCAGAAGAATTGAATTTTAATTGGAGAAAATCTCACATAAAATAACACAATTAAATTAAATTAGTACCTAAATCAATTATTGTTATGGTATGAAGTACTAAGATTGACACATGAGAGAAATGCACCTTTTTCTCCTGTCAACAAATGCAGTAGTAGTACTCCTAATTGAAATGGATGCATTGTTAACCTAGACTCCTTTATCTTTTGATGATCTTCCTATACACATTACACAGGGTGGACCTCAAAAAAGTAAACCTGAATTTAACTGCTTATAACTTTGGAACTAATCAAGATATTTTAATTCTGTTTGTTGCGTTATGTTCAGAAAAGAGTTCATGACTCAAGATTCTTGGAATATTGCGTTAAATTGGTGATATTTTTCTAAAACATCGTTGTGTTGAAAAACAGGGTTTAAAAGGCAAGTTGTACAAAACAGGTTTCCTTGTAAAAATCATATGAAATCTTATAATTAGTGGTTTTTCTTTTGTTACAAATTTTCTTATGATGGGGAATTATTAGCATCTTTTGAATTTAAAAATTATCTCGAACCTTAGGTTGTTTATGGAAATAACACTTTTATTGGATCTGGTGGCAGCACGTGCAGGATTATCTTCGCTGAAAATTATTTGGAAGAACAGTTCGGCCGCAGAATAATTACAATTGGACATATCATTGAATGGTGTCCGGAAAACTGCCAGGCGGAAAACTGCCGAAGCGGAAAACGGCCAGGCGGAAAACTCTCAGACGGAAAACTGCCAGTCACTTATTGAATTTAATGACTTTAGTCAGTAATATCATTTCGATTTATAAAAAAGACGTTCGCTCTTAGTTAAAAGGAGTTAACCCTTTAGCGATCAGGTGGACACTCGTGTCTCCTTGCATACGTAGTCCCATGGGACAAACTAACCATATGTGTCCTCTTCAATTTATTTTTAATAATTTAAAATAAAAAATTCTAATCAAATGATTTTTATATCCTCACTGCTGTCTAAACTCAAAAAAAAGTTATCAAATATTTTATTCAAAGTCAGAAAAAAAAAGTGGCTCGCTAAAGGGTTAAGGGAACATTCATTTTTACTTAGTATACAAAACAAAAATACAGTTTTTTTCATTAAAAAAATACATAAAATATGTTATTATATAAATATTACAGTAAAAAATCAAACACATGATATAAATTAAAAAATAAAACCTTTCTTAGAAAATACTAAAAGAAGAAGAAACAAAGAAATGATTGTATTAGGGACAGGTTACAATTTCTTTGTTCACACAACGCATCTCTACATTATCATTTTATAGTGGGTTTAGTTTCTAATTATTTCATTTTTGTTTATAATTTGATAATTGAACAAACCTTCAATCTTAATATTCGCTTGTACTCATTATAAAATAAATTTGATCGATGTTTGCGAAATATTTAGAATTTGCAACACAACATCAATGATTATCAAACTGATATTTCCTACCTAATTCTCTGACAATTTCACTCGATCGAATTGGATTGCATATAAATTAATAATATTTTTACATATAAATAAAAATTGTAAAAATGAAGGTGTTAATGCTATGTAGAATAAAATTGTAAATGTAATAAATATTGAACATACATATAAGTGATATAACATACACTTAATTTATAATATACAAGATGTAAATGATAAATCTTATAAACATATAAAATCCTATATAGATATATAAATATATACATGTTTTTAAAATGTACGTGACTTAACAAATAAGTTAAAAATGGTCATTATAATTTCTTTTTGTGTACTGAATTTGGTTTACTGTGTGTTTAACAAAGTAGCTTTGTTGAAATACTATTTTCCATTGAATATGAAGTAATCCAATATCTATATACTTCAGTTATAACTGTAAATATGAATGTCTCCTTAATCACTTGACGAATGGCGAACGCTGTTCTTTATGAATTAAAATGTTCTTAGACTGTGCTTATACCAAATAATATTTCAGAAGAAAAGTCATGAAATACATAAATTACCAATAAGTGACTGGCAGTTTTCCGCCTGGCAGTTTTTCGCTTCGGCAGTTTTCCGCCTGGCAGTTTTCCGACTGGCAGTTTTCCGTGTACCCATTGAATGCGCTCCCAAAATTTGCGATCCCTTAACTTGTAACTATGTTTCTGTGAGGATAAATAAAGAATAATGCCAATTTATCTCCACTTAAGAATTTGTATGACCTGAGGAATAAAATCACGTGTGAAATTTAAGTCTTTAAGAATAATCTTGAATTAATCAAACGAGCTCTGACATCGATGTGAGCAAGATGCAAAAAATGTATCGTAAATAAGAGCCGCCATGTCGAATAAATTTTATTCTTTGTTAATGTTATACAAAACCAATAGTTTAAAGCTTTTGATATTATTTAATTTTTATATCTTATTCTACTGCTGTGGAAATTATTCAGCTGATAATATTAGTATATATTGCACTTATCAGCAGATATAACTGATGAAGTTAGAATAATTTCCTGTAATTATTCAGCCATATTAACCTTTAATAATGACATTGCATACATAATTACAGACATATTGAAAAACTTTAATTAATTATATGAAAGTTATATGACTTCATTATAGTTCAATCTAAATCATTGTTAGTAGTGGGAGGAATGAAATAATATTAGAAAATCAAGAAAGTTATCTGGGATATACATTTACAGCCTTCCTTTCCTAATATATAATAAAGTTATATTAAGAATTATAGCGAGTTTCATGAAATGACAACAAGTATAATAATCCAGTTTATAACCCTTACAGTATTAAACTGCAAATAAGTCAGTTAGCCATCACACAGCAAAGTGTTCTCTGTAGAAAATTGGCAACAGTTCAATCTTACATAGTTGATAAATGTCTACTTTATTTCTATTATTATCTATGCTAATATTATTAGCTAAGAAACGAAACTAAATTTAATGATTGGCTTTACGGTTACTAAATTATCTTAATAAGCATTGCAGTTACATGGATATTAATTTGTGTATCAAACAATGAAACTCTATTTAATATATATTTTAGTGTCAGTGAGAACTAGATGTAGTGGTAGAGTGGTTGTGTGGTGGTAGAGTGGTTGTGTGGTGATAGTATTGAGGTTGTGTGGTTGTGTGGTGGTAGTGTGGTTGTGTGGTGGTAGTGTGGTTGTGTGGTGGTGGTAGTGTGGTTGTGTGGTGGTAGTGTGGTGGTAGTGTGGTTGTGTGGTGATAGTGTGGTGGTAGTGTGGTGGTAGTATTGTGGTTGTGTGGTGGTAGTATTGTGGTTGTGTGGTGGTAGTGTGGTTGTGTGGTGGTAGAGTGGTTGTGTGGTGGTAGTGTGGTTGTGTGGTGGTAGTGTGGCTGTGTGGTGGTAGTGTGGTTGTGTGGTGGTAGTGTTGTGGTTGTGTGGTGGTAGTATTGTGGTTGTGTGGTGGTAGTGTGGTTGTGTGGTGGTAGTGTAGTTGTGTGGTGGTAGTGTGGCTGTGTGGTGGTAGTGTGGCTGTGTGGTGGTAGTGTGGTTGTGTGGTGGTAGTATTGTGGTTGTGTGGTGGTAGTGTTGTGGTTGTGTGGTGGTAGTATTGGGGTTGTGTGGTGGTAGAGTGGTAGTGTGGTTGTGTGGTGGTAGTATTGTGGTTGTGTGGTGGTAGTATTGTGGTTGTGTGGTGGTAGTATTGTGGTTGTGTGGTGGTAGTATTGTGGTTGTGTGGTGGTAGTATTGGGGTTGTGTGGTGGTAGTATTGTGGTTGTGTGGTGGTAGTGTTGTGGTTGTGTGGTGGTTATTTGGGGTTAGGAATATATGTGGTTAAAAATACAGAAACTGGTTATACAAAATGAATATATTTACATCTCGGTTCTTAAGAACAAAAAAAATCTTCAACTACGTTTTTTACTAATAGGTTATACTTAATTCATTATATACAAATATTTACTAACAATAATTGCAATGATATCGAGTGGCAAGTCTGTACGGTCCTGGTGGGTGAGCACTATGAGGAATAAACACATAGCTAACATCCCTGACTATGTGGTAGAAGCTGCTAACAGGATGGGCATTAGACCATCTTCTCAATTTGCAGAGATTAGCGTCATCTACCTCTATAAACGTGAGTGAAATGGACTTGGTTCTAAGAGCTCAGATAACTTTCTAGTTTGTTTCTAATGTATTTCACATAAGAATAACAATATTGAATTAGTCTTTTTATCACATATCGACACCGGTGGCCGGAAATTCGGTTTCGGAAATTTAATTCTGGAAAATTCGGTCTACGGATCTTTCGCTCTCGGAATGAAAAATACTCAGCCAACGGACTTAAACACCTGTCAAAGGTTCAATTATGAGCAGTATTGCGTTAAAACTTTCATTTTATTTATTATGATATTTATCACTGATAGCGCCTAATTTATACCTCATAACGAAAGTTTCAAAACCGGAAATTATGAGACCGAATCTTCAGCTCAACTCTCATAAATGTCAAAACATGTCAAAATTACCAATGTTACGTATAATTTACCAATGTTACGTATAATTTACCAATGTTACGTATAATTTACCAATGTTACGTATAATTTACCAATGTTACATATAATTTACCAATGTTACGTATAATTTACCAATGTTACGTATAATTTACCAATGTTACGTATAATTTACCAATGTTACGTATAATTTACCAATGTTATGTATAATTTACCAATGTTACGTATAATTTACCAATGTTACGTATCATCTCATCTGCTTTTAATAAATACAATACACATTTTAGTACTCATAATATTTACATTTTCCATTGTCGTTCTTTTCTAAAATCATTATCATCGTAGAGCAGAGAAGCTTATCTTTTATTTTTTAATGTTCATTGTCTTAATGAAGATAATTGTTTTTTAAAATTATTTAAAGGAGGTTTGCTTCTTCTGGCAGGGGCCTTTTAAATAAAAAATTATAAAATGAGATCAAAAATTCCGTGACCGAATTTTCCAAGAGTCATAAACGCCTCTTTCAGGTTTTATTTGAAAAAAATAGTGTTTGTAAATAACACTGGTCCTCAAAATGTGAGAATCATTACTGAAAATAATCTGTTCCTAAATTATGAAAACAGCATATTACAAACAATATTACAAACATCATATTACAAACAATATTACAAACAATATTACAAACAGCATATTACAAACAGCATATTACAAACAATATTACAAACATCATATTACAAACAATATTATAAACAGCATATTACAAACAATTAATTTCAACACTGATAAAGCCTCTGAAATTACACTGATAAAACCTCTGAAATTTTACAGTGATATTGGTACTTTTTACTCAGCAAATAAAAGTTAACTATAAATGCATGTAATGTGCTGAATTTTTAGTAATTATTTCTTTCAATAAACATTGATGAATTTACCTGAGTTGAAAGTTATATTTTACTGAACAAATATTTTGTTGGACATATGAATTATTTATATGATTATAGTTTTATAATGAAAGAATCATAGAGTAGATTTAAGAAATTAACACAATAATTGATTATCTAAAAAAAAACCGTATGGATTCTCTACATTGAATTCGGTACACATTTCGGTAAATTCCTAGTTCACGTCTCTATTTCATTTAGGGACGTAAACTAGGAACCGATCCAAATACCCCTTTCCTAGTTCACGACCCTAATTGAATTTGGGGGTTCTA
The DNA here is from genome assembly GCA_947561585.1 of Caprella mutica. NCBI lineage: Eukaryota > Metazoa > Arthropoda > Malacostraca > Amphipoda > Caprellidae > Caprella > Caprella mutica. Next base: position 23,819 of record CANNZV010000101.1, read on the forward strand.
TAGGTATATTCCACCACGGTAAATTCCACCCCGGTATATTCCACCCCGGTACATTCCACCCCAGGTATATTCCACCCCGGAAAATTCCACCCCTGTGACAATGCTCATTTGGATGACAATAAAAACTCGAAAGATTTAATTTTTAGATGATCATTTGCTAAATAATTCGTACCGATGAAAAAATAACTCAGACGATATCCTGAGACATTTGGACAATATTTAGAGGTAGATCAAGTCAATTAAATTTTATCCTAATAGAATTAAAAATTCTCTTAAAATGGTAGATTATTTCAAATTTACGTGTTGAACAAGTTAATATTAATTGCTTTTTAATATGAAACTGCACATGTGCTCTTACAACAATGCATGGTTGGATGGGGTATGGAAGAGGTCGACTGGCAGAGACAACCCATTCAATGTTTTCGCTTTTTGCTAATAAGTTGCTCTTTTGGATTCTAGGACCAAATTCCCCGTGATCAAAATCTCTCATTGTAAAAAAGGCAATAATAATCTCCCAGTCCTAAAACCCTGTGCAATAATTCCCCCTCCCCATCAAAAACTTCCTCGTTAAAAAAAACATGTTAAAAAAGTCTTCGGTTGAAAACTACCACATTTACAAGAAGTTAAAATACCAAATTCAAAATGAAATAAATATAACAATAAATACTATAAGACATCATCTTACAAGTAATATCGCTGTTGTGTTGGCAATAGAGAATAAAATCAGCTTGAGATTGAAAATCTAAATACCGCAACTGATAAATTCGTTGAGACAACCTTTCTTTCTGCTGTTTTGTGACATGTGTAGTGAAAAATTTAAAGCTTGTGATTAGCCAGCAAAATGTTTAATTTGATACAGTGAAAATACAAGTTACCTAGTATTACATTTAATATTAATGGATGACTAATATTAATAACTAAACAAACCTAACCCGTAAAGTGGGGTGGAATTTACCGGGGTGGAATATACCTAGGGTGGAATATACCGGGTTGGAATTTACTGGGGTGGAATATACCGGGGTGGAATTTACCGGGGTGGAATATACCGGGGTGGAATATACCGGTCACCGACTTTGGGGCGTGAACTAGGAACCGATACAAAAATACCCTCTTCCTAGTTCACGTCCCTAAATCAATTAGGGACGTGAACTAGAATTTTACTCATATTTTGACCACACCTACTATTTTCGAATAACCTGATGGCTAAAAAATAATGAATATCGCGTTTAATTTGGTTCTCTTTTTCAGTTCTTTTCGTCGGTGCATTGCTGCTGTCGCCATACCTTTACTGGGAAAATTTGAGGTACAGACAGGCCAATGACGTTGAAGATTCTGAAGCTGACCTTAGGGCTTTTGTAGCTTGGAGACAAAGGATGTCTGAAAGTGTTAAAACAGAGCTGCCAGCAGATATTGCTACTTATATACTAAATAAAAAATTGGAGTTAATAAAGGAAAGTAAAAAGGTTGTCACTAAAACTATTCCCAATGAAGAGAATTGTTTAGAGTACAAGTCAACTGAGGAGAGCGGTGGTGATTATTTCAAAAGAGTTTGCTTGAGAAAAGAAAAGCCTAGTGATCACAAAGAAGATAAAGATTTATCATTTAGTGAAAAGTACGGACACAAGCGAGTACTAGTGAAGCAGACTAACACTGGTAAAATATGCTTCGTAGTGTTTCTGTTGGTGTGCTCTCTCCTGGGATTAATTCTATCACTTTACTATACTTCACAAGGAGAATTGCCAGGTTAGTAAACAGGTATATGATGAAATATTCCGCACATATATTTACTCTGCTCCAGTATTTCTATTATGTAGCTTTTTTTTTTTTTTTTTTTTTTTTTTTGTTTAAAAAGACAATATTTTTCCATTAAAAACAAGAAGGATAAAATCTTTACAGAAGAGGAAATTCCTTCAGGAACTACGAGTGAGGGGTTGAGTTCCCTGAAGGGGTGGACCCGACCCTCTAAAACCTCTCCTTCGCGGCTGAGAGGATGCTGAAGGCATTCCCTCTCTGGATCGCAAGAGCCATTCGCTGTTGGAACCAGGCAGACTCCCTTGGATCATTCGTTGTCTCAACAAGGCGTCTACCTATGGACTTCATGATTAAGGAGGTTGTTCTACCGTACGCTCCTGTGGTCTCTATAGCAATTGGCTCAAATATGTATGCATCTCCAAGGGCGGAGTATTTCTGACATTTACGGTTCTCCGCAGCCCCGGCAGCTGATCCGGCCTCAACTGCGGAATCATTGAGGTGTGTCTCGGCAAATGTGTCGACACACGTGCAATCCCAAATCAGACTCTTTCCATTCATGTAAGGAAACACAGTAATACCATCTGGGCGTTTACCATCACCTCTGTCAAGTCCAGGAGGCTCAAGTACTGAAGGGAGTCCTGCTCTCTGCAAAGCCCGTTTTACCACATCATTCATTGCTGCATGTCTTGGGTGACGCCCAGAACTGTACCTACAAGACAGGCCATGCAGTCCTCTGACATCCATCCCACTGCCACAGCGGCAAGAATGAAGTTCACAAACTCTGGCACCAACTCTGAGAGCAATGGCTACCCTCAGGACCTCTGGATCAAGCTGTGTACCCAATGACGGTATGGGAATCGCGTTCAACCACACTCCAGTTTCTTTAAGAGATGCAGATAATAGTCGTGCCCTTGCCACCTGATCAGCTCTAGCCAACAGACTCTCCATTAATGAATGAGCCCGTGGTGTATCCCATTCTTTTTGACTGTACTCATGGACTGGTACCGGGAGACCAGCCTGTAAACCCTGCCTCCATGTCCCAACTGCATCCGTAAGCTCTCCGGTATCGACTACATTAATATTAGAAAGAATAGTTTCAACCAAATCACTCACAGAATACATTGAAGACACAAAAGCAGGCAAGGCAATATCTCCAGCTCTCCTACAACCTAGTCCACCAAGGCCAACCGGTAAAGTTGCCTGAACCCAAGAATCAGCTGACATCTCTACATTGGTCACACTGGCAACGGCAGATCTAAGTGATTCATCAAAGCAGCTAAGTTCGACTACGTGCTTGTAAGCTGGAGAAGCCCGCAGAACATATTGTAGCTTCGGAATGGAGAAAACATTTCTCAACAAAAAGAAGGCTTGATGGTTATCCACCACCCACAATCGAGAGACCATGAGATCCAGATCTTCTTTCTTCCTTAAAATCTCCTCGGGGATACCCAAGTCACTTAAAGGCGCACCCAACAAGGAGCAATTGTCCTTATGAACCACTCTGACATTTGGAAGCACTGCCCGGAACAACAATTCTGTTTCACCAGGGGCATTATTATCGAGAATGGTCAGCTCACATTTCACGCTATTAACTTCAAGTCCGATGGCACTCAACCCATCTATCAAGGTTTTTACGTCCTCCAAAACTCTCCCCGGTGTATCTCCCAGGGCTGCGTCGTCCAGATACCATACATTGAACTCTGACTCAACCCTGCGAGCCACCTCGTCAATTCCAAGAGCAAACACAGCCGGTCCAAAAGGGTCACCCTGCTGGATACCTGTCTCCGACCTCAGCACCTCTTCACCAAAAAACAAAGCTGAAGGCGAAGAATAAGCTTGCCAAAGGAGTCTATATAGCTCCGGCACACGGTTACGAATAACAGTAAGGAAGGTATCTCTCCTCAGACAATTGAAAGCGTTTTTCATATCCACCTTGAGAAACACCCTCCTATGGTTACAGTCATTCAAGTACCGTCTTGCAGAATGTGCGGCAGCTTCACAGCCACCCTTCGTAGAGAACCCAAGCTGAACCGGTCTTAATTCACTACCGAGAGAGTGTGATAAGGGGCGCGCACCAACCTTGGCAGCCAACCTACGCAAGGTATTACCAACTGCTATGGGTCTGATGCCACCATCCTTTTTGGTTAAAGCGCACAATGTGGCTCCATAGAAAGTTGACAAAGCAAAATCAGGAACTTCTCCTCTCAATATCGCATTCACAAAATCTGTCAGAGTGGTCAAAAGACGTACTCCAGCCTCTGCAGATGAATGGGACAATAGCGTCTTCAAATGACCTGGCCTGAGGCCATCAGGTCCTCCGGCAGAACCAGGACGAAAAGAATTACCAGCCCTCCGGACATCCTCCTCCGAAACAATAGGCACAACTAGAGAATTATCCGGAGGCTCTGGCATCATCAAGTCTAGCGGGGCAGGCGGGTGTTTAGACCTCAACGCTCTCACAGTCTCTTCGTTTCGTTGGGCCAGTCCATCCGAAGATGACAGCTCACGAACTGCTCCACTCACGTCACCATCTGCAAACTTAGCTGCCACTCTTTTTTTCAACTTTTGTAACTTGTCATCGTCTGAAGCGTGTCGATTATTAACAACTGGGATTATGGGTTCAGGCAGCGTAGGTAGGGAGTCAGTCTCTAAAAATTGGGCCACCTGCCGATTGATTTTGGTAGCAAGAGAAACCTTACGACCTTCCCTACCGCCATCTGGGCACTGTAGCCCCCAGTAGCAGAAGCTCATAAGCCTTGTCCATGCTAATTGGGTCTTCTGCGTCAGAGCCCCCTGCAATAACAGTTGGAGGGCTCCCGCCACAGCTATTACTGATCCCCTGGGAATCGTATTTAGGACCCTCAACCTGCTACGACAGCCACCAATATATGCCTCCAAATTCACCAGCTGATTGGGCCGCTCCTGGGGGTCATCGATTGTACCCCGCCCTCGACACGCCACACAAACCCATCTTACTATAACTGACGCCTGTGCCCTGGTCAGTCCCACACATGACATGTGAAACCATCCAGAACACAGTGCACATTTAACTCTTTTCTTTCGGTTATTACGTGTGTCACATAAGCTACAGAGCACATCCTCACCCTCAATCATTAAAATAAAATAGCAGTCTGACTGGCAAAACAGAGCAAATGCCACCAGCACCCCTCAACCGGAGTGCCCATGAGCATTCAGGGGTCAACAACCTCCCTGCTAGATACTATATATATAGCTGTCTGTGGTTAATGGAAGAATAAGCGTCCCTTGGTTCCCCCAACTGTTGTAATTTGAATTATGGATTTTCTTTATCATTTTTACGATATTTTCATTTTGTAACTTTACAAGATAGTACTGGGGTTATATTCTTCGACTATAGGGTAGGTAGATATGATATTTCGTGTTAGTAATGCCAGCCATAAGCACAGGCCCCAGTGCTTGAGTTATTTTTTCTTGGTTAGAGACTGTATTCACGGACTATCTTTTCCGCATCCATGAGCATTGCCATCGCTGGAGGTAGGTGACTTTGCTCATGGAGATATTTTTCTTTCTGACTGCTGCTTCCAGTCCCTTGTATTTGATTTCCTTTTGCCGAGAACAATATGGCTTTTAATTCCGGAGCAGTTGTTAAACCTCCTAATAAATTAAATTATAATTTTAGGTATGGTATGTTTGCTTATATGATTAGGATATCAAAATATTAAGAGAATGCAATTTTTCCGCAGAAGTTGTGTTCGACATTCTGAGGTACTGGAACAAGATTGAAAATGTCTTATCAAAGCAAAATGAACTGTTTCTTCTCACCAAACAGGTAATGTCAATTACTATCTCTGGAGAAATAAAATATAATAAATATTGTAGTTAACTATCAATTATTATTGAATAGTTATAGGATTAAAATCGCGCCATTCAACTAATGAGTTATATCGAATCCACGAAATGTTAATTATAGCAATCGACAGATTACCATTCGAAAACTTACCGTAATATTGTATTTATTACATGTCAAAGTGTACTGCAGTAAGATTACTAAATTATGGAATCACCCGATATACTAACACACAGTGTGTATTTGTCAGTTTGTTGCAAGAAAAATGTCACGCTTTAGCATTTAAGATGCGATATAATTCCATGACTAAAATAATCGATAGGATTACAGAAATCCGAATAACCAATATCCGGTTAACCGAAAATCCGGAAACCTAAAATCCAGATAACCGAAAATAGGGAAAACCGGAAATCCGAAAATTCAGATAACAGAGAGAATTCGAATAATTAGAAGTCTAGATAACAAAATAATCAAGATGCTTTATTAAATATCCAGTTGTTTGACACTATATAGAGAAATCAGTATAACAGAAAATACCAAATCCGGACAACAGGAGAATAAGAATAAAGAATACGTGAATGCATTTTGAGATATTTTATCTACCAATTTTACTCAATTATGAAATTCCAAATTTTTGGACTATCCTAAATTACGGAAATAATTTTCATTGAGTACAAAATTTAATGAATTTCATAGATCTGTGTATATTAAAAACTATGGTATAAATGTGGTACACATTGTCACAATATAATTAGGGTTTAAAATATTGACAGTGTATATATTTTAATGTTCTATGATACATGCATAGAGGTTCAAATGTGAACCACTTCTTAGGTAACATGTTGAATCTGCTCATTGAAGACACCAATTTAGGAAAACTTATCATAGATAATGCTACAAATTAATTTTTGGAAACGAAATGAAAAAAAAAATAAGTTACAGTCCTTCAATTTTACTTATTATTTCCATTTTAGAATAAATTTAATTATTTCACAGGAAGAAAGGTAAGTATTCTTCAACCTTATACAGGGTGGTGCAAAAAAAAGGAAACCCATTTTTCAATTTGTATATTTTATAAACTATTAAAGCTAATTTTTTTCCAAAAACAGAGTTCTATTCGTCTACTGTTAAAGTTACGACTAAAATTAAACACCCAACAGCGAATTAAAAAAAAAAAAAAAAAAAAAGGGCTTGAGCGAAGATGAAAAACACAATAAAAATCTTCATAATAGGTATAATATATTTCCATATGGTCGAAGTAAAAAATTAAATCATACTGTTTTTTACTCAATTAACTTTTTGTTATTGACTCTTTCATTCATGGAAATACATTTACATCACCAATCACGATGCTTTCTACAAAATGTGCATTTCTTTGCAGAAACCATTTTGCAAAATTTAGACTGTGCGGTAAATCAGTTCTAAGAGTTGGAGCAATACATGCATCTTGGATTATGATATCTCAAATCTTGTTTAACTATTCGATGAAATGTGTCTTTAGTGATGTCCACTCCGTTCCTTCTGATTGATATTTTTTAGATTCTCAATAAGCTGTCCACGAACAATATTAATGTTTTCATGTGTTCGTTCTGTTCTCCTGCGACCTGATCGCTTTTTTGTTAAAGTGGTTTCTTCAGTTCTGAACTTATTAACCTTTGTCAATATGATTTTATAATTGGTAGAAATATTTCAGAAAAGCAATGTTTAAATCAGGTTGAACCTGTTTAAAGCTTTCAGTGTTTAAATAACTTGTCGTAACAAAAACTCTTTGTTCTTTTGGAAGCTGCATTTTGAGGGATTTGAATAGGAGATAAAAATTAACGGCGAACTGATATTATTAAAGATATCAATTTTATATCAAATACCAAATCTCAAATGATAATTAATTTTTCATTATCTGTCATTTGCTACAAAAATAGTAGGATTTAATGTTTTTACATCCATATAAAATGAATTATACCTATTGTGAATGTTTTTTCGTATATTTCATCTTCGCGCAAGCCTTTTTTTATTTCCATTTTTGAAATTCGCTGCAGGATGTTTAATTTTTGTCGTTAAAGATATATGCATGAAAAGCAAACGAATAAAACTTTTTTTAGAAATTTTCTAGCATTGCTAGTTTGGAAATTAAACGAATTTGAAAATGGGTTTCCTTTTTTTTTTGTGCCACCCTGTATAGTGTATAGCAAAAACTGTGGTTGTGTATAAATAAATATTTTGCTTCACGAAACTATTTTCTTTCTTTATTTCGCTCGTACATTATTTACAAAATACAAAAACTATATTATGCGCACTCGGTAGAGCGCATACCTACGCCGCTGCTTTGACCCGTTCTCTCCCAAAATTTAATAAACTGCTAACTGGATACTAACCAATCGTCCCACCAATTTCCATGCAATATGGTTCAAAACTTTTTGAATTATTGAGTTATAAACGACCTCGACCTTTGACCGGATCGCTCCCAAAATTCTACCAGATGGTTCCTGGACATTGACCAATTGTACCATCAAATTTCAAACAATTTAGTTGAATTCTTTTTGAGTTATTGAGTTACAAACGGCCTTGACCTTGATCTTTGACCTTTGACCCGATCGCTCACAAAATCTAACAAAATGGTTCCTGCATCTTAACCAATCGTCCCACCAAGTTTCATGCAATACGGTTCAATACTTTTTTGAGTTATGTATAAATGACCATGACCTTGACCTTTGACCGGGTCACTCCCAAAATTCTACCAGTAGGTCACTGGACATGGCCCAATCGCTTCTCTAAATTTTAAGCAATTTGGTTGAACATTTTTCAGTTAAGCAAATAACAAGATGATAAATAAATAAAAAACGACGGCCAAAATATGACCTTCCCGCATTCTGCGAAGGTAAAAACGAACAGATCAGTTATCCATAATTAAGGAACTCTACTTTATTTATACAGTAAAGATTTAACTTTTTTAGGTTATATCTCGTACTTATCCACATGCAAATACCTACATATATTTAATCGGATCAAAAAATTATTGCATGTACTTTAGTCCACTAATCGTATATTTTTCGATAAAGTAAACGCAATTATGCGCTACAACTTTTTTCTTAGACATCCATTCTTATTCAATAGCTTTAAGTCGTTTTCCTGCATCTAATATTTTTGAACGAAATATTTTGTTTTGATATGATAATATAACACATACCACTATATCTAACGATATGTAATTTATTCGGAAAAATTTGACTGCCATGTTTTTCAGTCGTTAGTTCCGGTGAAATTTCTTCTTAAATTGAATGTTGTAACGGATTTTCCAACTGAATTGCTTTTAATTTGTGTTTCTATCATAATAATGGAAATAAGTATAAATATCATTTAAATGTCTGGAATTAATCATGATAATTCAAATTATAGTGACCATAGCATTTTAATTCTGCTATATATAGTATTTGTGTTGCTTAATCAAACATTACTGGTTATTAAAACATAGTGGTTATAATTCAACAATTTAAAAAGGATCATATGTTATTGTGACTGAACTAATATCTTTTATTAGATAGCTTTTATTACCTATGATACTAATAATAAGTCACTGGCAATTTAAGTTCATTAGACTAATAATGTATTTGCTAATTGATACATGAGATGTGTTCACGGAGATGTGATCAGATTACTAGAACAATTATCAGTACAAAGTGAAAAATCGTAAGTTCCATTTTAATAACCCAATCTATCCTAATCTTAATAACGTATTCAACAAATTATTAGAAAAGTACACTTTTGAATAATGGGATATTATACAGCAGAATTAGAGAATGAGACATGTTTAACATGCAGTGCGATTTGTAGGCAAAGTAACACAAATTTCATTCTGCAGGTGTTCACATTACAGGTGTGTGATAATTAAATGATTGTAAGCTTAGCACATGTGTTGCTATAGGTAGTTAATATATTAAAGGGAGGGTACGTCCAATTAAAATAGGAGATATTATTACATAATATAATAGATAAATAGAAATTATCTAAAATTATATGAGAAAATGATGTTTTTATTAAATAACGTAAGTTTGATCGAAAATCCAATAAATGGTGTTGTTTTGTAAATTATTCTCTCAATAGTGTTTACAAAATGTCTGTTTAAAAGTTGCTCTAATTTGACAATTATATAGATACACTATTATACATTAAATAATAAACTGTTTCATATGATTATAACATATATGAAACAGTCTTCTGTTTAAATTTTTACAATGAATATTCTTTGTGAAACGTTCATGGGAAAATGAATAGATGGATACACAGACTTGTATAAAAACTAATTAGAATTATCCCTAAATGGCGTTTTCTAAAATTAGAAAAATATTCACTAACAAAGTATATTAAATTAAATAATTAATTAAAGGATACAATAATTTATAAGGTATTTTAGTCTAGTTGGGTGCTAGTTTGGGTGCTAGTTTGGTATGCAATCTGGGAGATTTTATGTTCTCTGATAATGCAATATTTTTATTTTAATATGATAATTTTTCAGTTTAAGTACCTGTGATCCAAAACAAACAATATTGACGAGATATGTGCCATGCATTCAAAGTAAAAAAGTAAAAGTAAAAATCATTAGAGCTATATATTCACATATTATACAAGTTTAGTAGGATGTAGGTAAGGTATACAAGGATATTTTTTAAAGTATTTCCAAACTAAGGCTTTGTATATGTAAATGGTATATCCTTAATTAAGGAAATAATATATTATATAATGTATATCATATACCTGTATCCTTTATAGTTGCTAATAAAATCTAAAATCCAAACCAGTAAATGACACTCAGGTCGCATACCAAACTAGCACCACTAGTTGCTATTGTTAGAAAATAATAACGTAATAATTAAGGTAAAAATTGTGTAAAGGATATGAATATTTATATTTTATAAGGATAACAAAAGGAACCATGAATTTTATTTTTATATATAAATTATAAAATTAAATTTTGCAACCATTTGATACAGCTTTTTTACTTGCATTTTATTCATTATACAATAAACTGACAAATTTCTTATAGGCCCGTTCTCGTCACTCCTTAGCCATCTCTTTTCTGAAATGTTAAGAAAGGGTTCGCTCGATGGTGTCATTTCCTAGGAAATTAGTCGCACATAAAGTGTTTTTCAAGAGCTTCGATGATTCAGTTAATCGAGTCATCAAAAGGACAAACATTGGAAGACTTCAAAGAAACAGCTAAATAGAAGACTGAAAGTAAAGCGTGTCAGATGAATACCTATTAAATTGTACAACCGGTGGTTGATCAAGAAATATTTAGATAAGAGTGTCAGACCCAGAACTGTATCGGACTGAAGTCTTTAGGCTGAAAGTTTGCTCCCCTCGCTAAGAAACCAATAATTATCAGCAATGAAAATAAACGAGCGAAACCTCAGTTGCTGAAATTGGACTTAGCCCAATTTAGCGACGAAATTAAGTTTAACTTGATTGGATCTGTCTACTAATCCAATGTTATGGTATGGGGAATATTTTGGGGTAAAGTGAATAACAATTTACTTAAAATTGTTTAAACAGCATGCCCTTATACTGATTGAAGGCTCTAAAAACTATATCTTCCATATTTTTGTACAATAACACTCCTTGCCATAGGGCCGAACAGATGATGATTTTCTTCGAAGACCATCTTTTCTTCGTTCAAGTCATTGGTGGCAAAGTTAGAGCTCGAGATGCGCCATCGCGGTACAACTGTAGGAGAAATTGCAAGAGGAATGGTAGAAAAAAACCTCCAGAATTATTATGACATTAATAATTGCTTATCACTCCTGTTTTAAACAATGTGATGCTATGATATAAATATTTCCACATTTCCTTTTAATTATTCCCATTCCACATACGCATTTCAAAAAATAAAGTAAAAATTAGGTTTGAAATCGTTCTCTTTTTCAGTCCCATGTTATTCGATTATTATTTATCGATAAATTTTCTACTAAATTTAGATTTAAATATTTTGTGTAGTAATAACTATATTAACATAAGCTATTTATTTTATGAAATATTCTCCTATTTTGCCCAGATATCTCTAGTGTGAACGATATGTGGTTATTATACGAGAATCTGAAATAGTTTTCTCTGAATGAAATAACTAGTAATTTCAAATAAATTAATCGAGCGCATTTTTAAAGTTGCAGATTGTGGAAAGTTATGTTTTAAGCAGCATTTATATATTACCTTCACAAATTTGCAGTACGTTATATTTCACCCAGAATTTATTCATTTATCATCTTGCTATTAGCATAACTTAAAAAGTATTCAAATAATTTGCTTAAATATAGTGGGACGATGGTGGGATTGATTGACCTGCTGGTAGAATTTTGGAGCGGTCTGGTCAAAGGGTAAGGAAATTTATAACTCAAAAAGTATTCAAATATATTGCATGAAACTTGATGGAATGACTGGACAATGTCCAAGAACCATCTGATAGAATTTTGGGAGCAGTCCGATTAAAGGCCAAGGTCATTTATAATTCAACAACTCAAAAAGAATTGAACCAAATTGCATGAAACTTGGTGGGATGATTGGTCCCTATCCAGTTACCAGTTTATTACATTTTGGAAGCGAACGAGTCAAAGGTTGAGATCAAGGTCATTTAGAACTCAAGTATTATTGAATGGTCAAGGTCATTTATAAGCGGCGGCAAAGGTATGCTTTCTACCACGTAATTTAATTTTTAAAACCGTTATTCGCATAGCTCAAAAACTGTTCAAAGTCCAAGAACCACTTGGTAAGATTTTGGGAGCAATTGGGTCAAAGGTCAAGGTCATTTATAGCTCAAAAATTTTTCAACCAAATTACCTGAACAACTAGTCATTAACCAGGAATCAGTTTATTAGATTCTTTGAGCGATGGGGTGAAAGGTCAAGGTCATTTCTAACCTAAGGATTATTGGATGATTTTTGTCATTTATAACCAGCGGCGAAGTTATGCGCTTTGCGAGTGCTAGTTATATCTAGTTGCTAGTTTTTATTTCTGTGATATAGAGTATTTGCAAAATGTTAAATCCCGTTTCCGAACTTATCAAAAGGGGAAATTGAGCGCACAAATAACCAGAAAGTAGTTGGGTATTTAAATTAATAAAGTTTATTAACATTGAAAAGCATCAAAACAGACATAACTTTTTCGAATTAGAATCTTATGAAAGAAATTTAGAAAATAGTAGACGTCAATCAATGAAGCAAAATAGTTCAAGTGGTAGAGATGGTATTTTCTTGCTGTTCAGATAGCCTATAGTATAATCGATAACAAATAATTTGGAATGATGAAACGGAGCTTCTGGGGAGGGAAAACTATTTAAAGAAAATTATACACTGAAATGCCTTCAGAGAGAATCGAACTCCCGACCTCTGGTTTACTAGACCAGCGCTCTAACCCCTGAGCTATGAAGGCATGAATTAGTATTTGGAAATGAAATAATTCTATTTAAATACCTTATATGAAAGTGACATTGAAAAAATCGATAACATCAGTTCTTCAGATTTCCTAATGTTCATGATTTTGACATCATTGCTCTTTCCTGTTAACTTTATTTTTTTAGTTTGATTTTATATTCGAAATTGATAATCGTATTTTCGAAATTTAGAAACATTTACATATACACTCAAAATGCCTTCAGAGAGAATCGAACTCCCGACCTCTGGTTTACTAGACCAGCGCTCTAACCCCTGAGCTATGAAGGCTTAAATTAAAGGCAGGATATTAACAAAATTGATTTAATTATTTCATTTATTATGAAATTCACAAAACACTGTCCATATCTTTCAGTCCCATATCTTTTTATAGATAGAAAATCGTTGACAGTATTGTACTAAGACTGTGCTGCATAAAATTTCCATCATTAATATCAGCTCTTAGTATATAGGGTGTCCGACACATTTGTTGATAAACTTTAACAAAAGGTAGCGATCGTCGAAATAAACACTTTATATTTTATGAAAGTATATGGTCTAAAATGCTAAGTTAAAGAGTTACAAGCTTAGGAAAGTTAGGAAAGTATCAGTTCCATTTATTATTATTAGTTAACACTATTTTTAATGTTGCGATAAGAAACAAAACAATTTTAACAATAATAATTATGAGCACAAGAAACATAATCTTAAATTAGGTTTCATGTTTACAAAATGTGTTCAAACTGCCGCCCATTTGTTGCGATACAGGCGTTCAAACGTGTGTCCAATGATTGGCGGACGCGAGTAAAGACACCAGAAGTTTCACGAATCCTTGCGTAGGCACCAACAATCCTGCTGATCAGGTCCTGTGCGGATTGAATTGGTTTTTCATTAACAAAACTTCTTCAAACCTAAAGGCGTAATATCAGGAGATCCTGGTGGCCACGCAAATGGACCGGATACTCCCTCCATTGCCGGTAATACATTTGCAGCCGAAGAAGTACTAAAAGTAAACAAAACAATCTTGATCTTTGATGTCGAGGAGCACACAGAAAATCAGATGAAAATTAATTCAAACCCCCTGTTACTTTCATACATTTCGTTTCCTTGCCACGGTTTATTTTTACTAATTGCAATTTTTTTACCCAACTTCAAGTCATTGTAAATCTTTAACTGGGAATTTTAGACCATATCTTCATAGAATATAAAGTGTTTATTTCGACGATTACAACCTTATGTTATAGTTTGGCAACAAAAGTGTCTGACACCCTGTATAATTTATTACAAACATCACCTTATTTTCTAAATCTATAGAGAGAGGTGACCTGATGGTAGAGATGTTTCAGTTTCTCTTGACAACTTATACGTTTTGGTTTTATTAACGGTCTATATCTCTGTCAGTTTTTTGTAGTAGAGAGTATGTAGTAGGGCTTGTTTGAAAGAGAAAGTGGTCTTCTATAATAAAACAGTGAGTTTTTAGATATCTGAATTAGTGATTAATTAAAGTTGAAAGAATTTAAGAATTCTCCAAAAAAAACTTTTGGAGGAGGCCCGGAAAATTGCTAGGTGGAAAACTGTCTGACGGAAAACTGCCAGTCACTTACTGAATTTAATGACTTTAGTCAGTAATAACATTTTAATTTATAAAAAACGACGTTCGCTCTTAGTTAAATGGAGTAAAGGGAACATTCAATTTTTCTTAGTATAATTGTAGAAAAGAAAGTGTTAATGATATGGAGAATTTAATTATAAATGTAATAAATATTGAACATTCATATAAGCGATTTAACATTCACTTAATTTATAATATACAAGATATAAATTATTAATCTTATAAATATATAAAATCCTGTATAAATATAAATATATATAACTATATAGGGTCGGGAGGGGCGAATCTCGCGCAGCAGCACACGGGGCGAATCTTGCGCACCACATGTTTAAAGGTCTATGAACGTGCTAGCCCAATAACAAAAATAGTCATAGACCGGCTCAAATATGTATTAACTCTGTATAAAATTAAAACAGCTTACAGGCATTTATTCATAGTTGAAATAAATCACATTTGAGACCATATGAAAAGTACCTAGTCGAAAATTCCTTTTACCGAATTACCCTAAAAAATAAATTTGTCAGAAAAAAATTTCTATCCCAGATAATGACCTGAAGTTTTTAGTGCATGATGATCATTGACTTTAGTTGCCTCAGTTAAAATTTCAAGGTTCTAGACTTTCTAATTTTTTATTTAGCGAAGTTTTTACATGCGCAACTATTCGCCCCACCATATTTTGCATGGCGGGGCGAATATTGCGCACTATAGAAATTTATTTTTAGGCCATGAAACAGTTTTTAATGCCTAATATTACTCTCTAAATATCTGTATTTCTTCATTTTCAACTAAAAACATACACATTCCACTTATATTTCAGATAATAGGTTGAAATATGAAATTGTAAATCAGGGTGAATTTAAAGCCATTAATTAGTCTTTTCTGTGAAATTTACAGTTAAACATATCAAACATCACTATACATGTTTATCATTTGCTTTTCTATTTAGTATAGTTATATAATCTTATTATTCGGTTCTTTTTAATAAAATCGAAAATATCTGGTCTAGAATGACAGGGTTAAACCATCGTACAGGGAAACCCAATTCTGATATCATTATGCTTTTAAAAGTTGCAAATCGACATTGCACCATGTTGTGAATAGTAGCTTCGTTGACCTTGTCACTTCTGAGGATTGTCCTAGAAGTGTAGAAGTGGGAGTACTTGTTCGAATAAAGAAAATGGCTAAGAAGGTTTGTGCAATGTTGAAGACTCAAAGAAATACTTGAAAAAATAAAAAAATATAGCTAAATACATGAATGTGATACAAACTTCAATTAGAACCATCATCACGAAGGATCTGCAGTTGTCTTCATACAAAATGAGAGAACACTAAGTCCTCACACTTCTTAAAAAACAAAAGAGACTTGAGAGAACAAAGGTCCTTCTCAGAAAGCTTAAAGCGGACACGACAAGGTATGAAATAAATTTTTTTAACGAGAAACTCTTCATTATTGAAGCCAACCCAATTCAATTTCATGATCAGAAGATATCCAAGATTTCCCCTATCTCGAAAACTTGGGAGTCTCCTCAAATTTTCGTGGAGAACGGCCTAAGATCAATCCTCTTTAACAGTATTGTGGTTCCAGCTATTGGATTGATGAAAAAAAAAAAATTCAAAAATCAATCATTTATCTTCCAACAAGATGGTGAACTTTTTTACTACTTAAACAAGACACATGAGTGGTGATCACGTCAATTGCCAAGATTCTGTCGCAAAGAAATTTGGCGTCTTCAGCACCATGTTTCAACCCAATAGATTTCTGAATGAAATCTATTGAAACAGCATAGTGGCCTAAAAGGCAGTTCCTTGTTTGAGGACGAGGAGCCACACGGGTAAATCATAGTGTGGACGTTCTGTGGTCACTGAGACACCTGTGAATAACCACAATAATCCACTTCTGTGAATAACTATTAAGGCTCACGTTGGTACTATTGACAACGAAACTGATGATTTCATAGAAAAGGACGTAGCAGAGATCTTCTGGTGCAGAACCTGAACCGTTGGTCTTTGAAAAACACCAAAGGAATTAGGTGGGTCAACCTACCTTCTTGTAGACAGACCAAAGAACTCTTGCTCTTTGAAAGAGAATGTCAAAAGCTATTGTTAGTAACCCGATTGAAACTTCTTCTTCTATCCTGGGAACATTTGGTCCTAAAACAGTAATACCTTTGGTCCTAAAACAGTAAAACAATAATACTTGCAGACGATCTGGCCTTCGCCCAGAAACATGACCTCATAATATTGTTGTGGAATGTTCTACCTATTACAAGACTAGGGACAGAACTCTGGATGAAATTTTACTACCTTCATAGTATCATTATACTCTCAAATTCTGATACATTTTTACCTTTCTTGAAAGAAGTGAAAGACTGGAAGCTAGAGTTCAACGACTAACCTTTAGGTCTAGGGGATTCAGTACATATGGACCCTCTCTTGACCTGGGTATCTCCCCGACCTTACAATGGCAAGTGAATATTCCACGTAACCTAATAGATGTACGAAAAACCCATTTGCTTCTATATTCTTATTATCGTAATTTCAGAGACATAAAGTGAAAATATCTAAGTGTAACAGTATTTTGAATAACGTTTTAGATAGGTATGCTAAATTGGTTATATATGCTATATTTGACATCTAAAAAGAATTATTACTTTCATAGATTGCATATTTTTGTTTGTCATCTTGTTGCTCACATAACTCAAAAAGTTTTCGATCAAATTACTTTGAATTTGGTAAGACGATCGATTGACTAATCTCCAGGAACCAGCTGGTAAAATTTTGGGAGCTATCCGGTCAAAGCCCAAGGTCATTTATAACTCAATAATTCAAAAAGTTTTCAATCAATTTGTCTGAAATTTGATGGGACGATTGGTCAATATCTAGGAACGGTTTGGTAAAGTTTTTGGAAGCGGTTAGGTTAAAGGTCAAGTTGACTTATAACGCAAAATGTATTCAATCAAAGTAACTGAAATTTGGTCGACGGTTGGTAATTATCCAGGCAGGAACCAATTTATTAGATTTTGTGAGCAATCAGGTAAAAATAAAGGTCAAGGTCATTTATAACACAAAAAAATTCAACCAAATTGTCTGAAATTGGGCGGGACGATGCTTCAATATTCAGGAATCATATGTTTATATTTTGGGAGTGAACAGGTTAAAAGTCAAGGTCATTTATAAGCGGTGGCAAAAGTATGCGCTCTATGAGTGTCCGTCATCTAGTTATTTATTACATTTATAGTTACATAATAAGTAAATATAATAGTGTCATACTTCAGATAAACTAATATTACAAGCATAAATTAATCCTGAATAGAAAGCAACATTCATGACGTCACACATACATTCTACAAACTTTACGTAAACAGGTCGAAAAAAGTTGTCTCAAGTTTTGAATTTGAATCATATGATTGTTTATGCTTTTAAACACATTGGAATTATTTTTATAGTAAGTATCTAGACACTCAATAGTGCTATTTTTCACTATGGAAAGGAATTAATGGGTGCGCAGATATTCGCCCCCCTCGCGCGCAAGAATCGCCCCATCAAGGACAATTTCAATTGCGCACTACTTTCGTCAATAACTCACATTATACAAATGCTAATTTTTTGTCCTTTGGATGGTGTATAAAAGGACTTATTGCGGTTCTTCATGTCAAATATTATTTGTCTATCTGCAAAAACTAAGTTGCAAAACCCAAAAGTTTTTAGTGCGCAAGATTCGCCCCTCCCGACCCTACATGTTTTGAAAATGTACGTGACTTAACAACTAAGTTAAAAGTGGTAATTATAATTTTGTTGTGTGTCTTGAAGTTTGGTTTACTCTGTGTTTAATAAAGTAGCTTTGTTGAAATACTATTTTCCATTGAATATTAAGTATCTATATAGTTATTACTGTAAAAATGAATGTCCCCTTAATCCCTCAACGAATGGCTAACGCCGTTTTTAATGAACTAAAATGTTCTTAGAATGTGTTTATAACCAAATAATATTTCAAAGAAGTCAAAAAATACATAAATTGCCAGGCAGTTGATTTTATGCAGGCAACTGCATAAATTGGCAGTTTTCCGCTTCGTCAGTTTTCCGCCTGGCAGTTTTCCGTATACCATTTTGGAATCATCATGTCAAATATCATGATTTTTTGGGTTGGAAAATGAATGTTGAAGATCCTCTTCACTCTAAATTAACAAAAATCAGGAAATTGTGTGAATTTGTAAAGCTAAGGTAATACCACAGTTAGCAGAAAAGGAATTGATCAAGTATTCTGTTCATAATTAATAACATAAAAAATATCCAGGATCATTGAAAATGAACGACAATCTCGAGAGTGCGCAAGGCACGTAAAGGGTATGAAGCAGGACCAACAGTGATGGAGTAGATCATCAATTATTTATGCATTTAGTTGATCCACTTCATCAAAATATTGATATTATACTTAACAACTTTGTAATATATTGGTAATTAAAGGTCACCTCCACTCTACATTTTTATTTCTCTATTCATTAGAACTAAGATTACTGATTATAAAACTTCAAACCATTTCAAATTTGGTTCTATAGTTTTATTATAATGTGTAATTTAACGATTTTTCCGTTCTTTCTACTACCCCTCTGAATTTCAAGCAAAGAAAAAGCCCGCATGTCCGATTGGCGAACTAGATCAGACAAATTCGAAACAATAATAAAGCTGATTCCAAGATAATGGATCCTTATAAAGAATCCAAGTACTTAATTCAGTATTTCTTACAAATAGTTTTCATATATCATAACATTTCTCCTATCTAGATATTTGTTCATTTTAAAACACTGTATTTGAATAGGTATGTTCTATGTATACACGAACGAACATACCTACTCAATTATGCGGACTTTTTCTTCCAATGAATCTCAGAATGAAAAAAAGCGAAATGTGAATATTTCTTATACAATTAATTGTGAACAGAATACTTGATCGATTTAAATTCTGCTTACTGTTATATGTTATATAACCTTAGCTCTACAAATTTAAAGTATTCTCAGATTTTTTAATTTAGAGTGGAGAGGACCTTTAAGCTTGAATTAGTTATTTAGAGAAAACTTGAACCAAACTGGTATTTCAATTTTTACTGGTTTGCTTCTTCTGGCAGGGGGCCTAAAAAAAATTTACTGTGATATCAAACATTCTACCAAATCTTTGGAATTAACCTCATTTGTTTTCCCTCCGTCTTTAAAGTCTTTAGAATTAAATAAAAAATTACGAAAAGTTCTACATAAAACTACATGCTAGTACATGCGAGAATGCGCCTTGCGTTTTCAGGATTTTGGAAATGTGCGACAATCTCGAAATTGTCGCGGATTATCAAGATCCTAAATACGAGCAGCGCATTCTAGAGTTTGGGAAAAATCGGTAAATTGCGCGGAACATATACATACCTATTCAGATAGCGTTTTAAAACAGTTCTCTAGGTCGGAAAAATGCAATGATATATGAAAACTATTAGTAAGAAATACTTAATTAGGTACTTGGATTCTTTATATGGATCCATTAATTGTCTTGGAATCAGCTTTTTTATTGTTTTCATTTTTCGGATCTAGTTAGCCTATAGGACTTTTTCCTTGCTTGAAATTCAGAGGGCATAAGAAAAACGGAAAATCTTAAATTACACATTATACTAAAAATGTAGAACCAAATTTGAAATGGTTTGCAGTTTTATAACAAGTAACCTTAGCTCTAATGAGTTGAGAAATAAAAATATGGAGTGGAGGGGACCGTTAAGCACAGTCTATTATGTCCCCACTTTTGGGGGGCTAAAGGCACTACAACCCACCCAATGGAACAACAATTTACGAGAAAAATACCTCCATTTTATCAGAAAACTAAGGCCAAACTTTTTTTTTCAAAGTTAGATATACTCATCAAATTTCAGAACAATCGGGCCACAAATAAAAAAAAATCTCCGAATTGTGAGAAGTCTATAGCTACTGAGCTTATTAGGTCTGTGAATATTTTTTCTAAATGGAATATTATGTGTAATTGCGCAACCTGTTTTAATTTGTTCATGAATAAATCGTTTTATTGAACTTACTTGACTGCATGTAAATTCCAAATTGATATTCGATTAATGAAAAATAGATCTTTATTATTTGAAACCTTTACCTATACATTCAAAATGCCTTCAGAGAGAATCGAACTCCCGACCTCTGGTTTACTAGACCAGCGTTCTAATCCCTGAGCTATGAAGGCTTGATTGACCTTTAAGATATGAAATAATTTAAAAGATTAACAAGACTTACGTAGTAGGTTGAAGGTTGCTTTCAATTACCTGGAGACATTCTGAAGTCTTTTTTATACACCTGGAGTGTATATAAGAGGTGCCAACTAGTGAGAGAGATACCAGGTTACTGCGTGGCATGAATATGTCTAAGTACTCAGTTTTCAAAGCTCGAGTCCCAGTGATGCCTAATTTTAAAAGGTGGTGTTTGGGTGGGACTTACTAGGGTGAGAGAGAGCACCTACAGGAATGAACAAGAATGTATCCAGGTAATTGAAGACAACCTTCAACTTACTACGTAAATCTTGGTTATCTAAACAATTACATTAAAACATTCTTGTTCTTTCTCTGGAGTGTGTATAAGAGGTGCCATCTAGTGAGACTTCAGAGCAGCAGCAGCAGCAGCACAGGAACGAGAGAGAAGGTCAACCCAAAAACTCTTTCTCTAAAAGTGCTTGAAAATATGAATTTGATCATCCAGCTGTCTGAAGTATATCGTCAATGGGCATTCTACTCATTAGCAGGAAAAGGCTGTTCTAATGGTACCCGGACAACTGGTATACATGACAACTCGTACCCGGACAACTCGTACCCGGACAACTCGTACCCGGACAACTCGTACCCGGACAACTGGTACCCGATTTTCATTATTTCGTGTTAAATGTACCTAATTATAATAACTGAATAAAATACAAGTCCGATTTTCAAATTTAGTTAAATGTACATAATTATAATAAAAATTAAAGGCATAATAAAATAACTAATTTTTTTTATTGCAATGAAACATACATAAACTGACAATTCAAATGAGGATAAAATAGGAACTTTTATAGAGACTACAATATAGACTACATTACAAAATTCGTATGATCTCACTTCAAGAGTCTTCCATTTCATGATATATATTTTCAAACATAATACGCGAAAAATATATTAGAACCAACAGTGCTAATTTAGCATTAGCATTAGGTACATTTAACACGAAATTATGGAAATCGGGTACCAGATGTCCGGGTACGAGTTGTCCTGTATACCAGTTGTCCTGTATACCAGTTGTCCGGGAACGAGTTGTCCTGTATACCAGTTGTCCAGGTACGAGTTGTCCGTGCACCGTTCTAATGCTAGGAGCCTTAAAGTAGGATGCATCTATCCCATCTTTATGATATAGTTTTAATCCAACGACTAAGCGAAAAAGAGGTAACAGGTTTAAAGAGTTTCTTAAACTGACGAACAGCTGCGATAGATCTCCGCGAAAATAATCGTTTCTTTAAATATTAAGTCTAGAATTAGACATGGACAGATTAAGGAATTCCATTCTAATTGCGTAACGTAATCTTGCATTCCTATTTCTCAATTTAGATTTCATCTCATAAATGGAATGTATAATCATCTAATAATTATATTATCAACATTTATGAAAGAAAGAGTTTGCACTATTTACATATTAGGCAGAGCAATAATAAGCATGCATAATACATTTAAAAGATATCATATTCAGTAAGATATCTTCAATTGGAAAACAATTAAAAGAAATTGATTTTTTTTTATAGAAACATCAATTAAATAAACTAACGATGATTAGGCAGATCAGAGTGAAAATAAATACAATCAACGTAATTAAACAGCACGGGATCACAATTTAGTATGCTAGAAAAACGTAGCCGGTTCTAGGTATATTCCATCCCGGTAAATTCCACCCCCTGTGACAATGCTCATTTGGATAAAAATAAAACTCAAAGATTTTATTTTTAGATGGCCATTTGTTAAATAATTCATACCGATGAAAAAATAACTCAGACGATATCCTGGGACTTATAGACTATATTTAGAGGTAGCTCAAGGCAATTAAAATTTTATCCTAATAAAAATACAAATATTCTTAATATGGTAGTTTATTTCAAAGTTAACGTGTTAAAAAAGTTAATATTAATTCCTTTCCAACATGAAACTGCACATGTGCTCCTACAACAATGGTTGGATGAAATGTAAAGGGTCAACTGGCAGAGCAACCTATTCAATGTTTTCGCTCTTTGCTTATAAGTTGCTGTTTTGGATTCTAGGACGAAATTCCCCGTGATCAAAATCCCTCAATGTAAAAAAGAGGCAATAATCTCCCAGTCTAAAAATCCTGTACAATAATTCCCCCTCCCCATCAAAAACTTTCTGTTTAAAAAAAAACATGTAAAAAAAGCCTTCGGTCAAAAACCACCACTTTTACAAGAAGTTAAAATACCAAATTCAAAATGAAATAAATACAGGGTGGGGCGTAAGTTTGGAAGCAAATGAAAGTGCATATTATAATCCAACGAAATATATATTTAGTAATTTACAGTTATGTATTATTACATAAGGGTTTTAAGAATTCAAAAATCATAAATTTATTCAAAATGTCCCCCCTTGTTTTTAATAACAGCCTCAAATCTCCTCCGAACTCTTCCTACTGCGGCACGCAACTGTTCTTGTGAAATTTCCTTCCAAGATCTCTGGAGCGATCGCTTTAAATCATCCACACTGCGATGGAATTTACCACAGGCCTTTGATTCAAGAATGGACCATACCGAAAAGTCCATAGGATTAACATCTGGGGAGCAGGGAGGCCACATTTCTTTGGACCAAAACCGTGGAAGATGGTCATGGCACCAGTTTTGAGTGACATTTGCAGTATGTGAAGTCGCGCCGTCTTGCTGAAATGTCCATAGAGTGTCATTACCGAAGTGATCCTTAGCTGACTCCATCATTGGCGTCAAAATATTCTAAATATAACATTTAGCATTGATTTTGGCGCCTTGTTCCACAAAAATTAAAGGAGATCTCCAAGTTTCTGAAACGACGGCCCAGACCATTACTGAAGCAGGTTTCATGGTTCTGTGGACAGTTTTTTGGTTGTATGGGATGTCTTTTGCACTTTTACCAATTATTCTGTCATTCCTCCGGTTGTGAGCCATTTCCACTGTGAAATTTTTTTCGTCAGACCAAACAATTTCACCAGCCGTGCCAGACTTCAATTCTCTCAGAAGTGCTTTGCTTCTCTCCAATCTCTTTTTCTTTACAGCTTCTGACAGAGTCTGTCTCTTTCGGAGGGTGAAAGAGGACATCTTTAGGTCTTCTTTGACAACTCTTCTCATTGTTCTGGGACTCACAATAGCTGTTTTGGCTAACAATCGTATTGACCTTTTCGGGTTCTTCCTGATCTTCTCTCGGGCATTTTATCAGTTGTTTGGTGCGTTGTGAGCGTGGTCTACCACTTCTTGGACGATCAGTCAAGTCTCCTCTCTCATTAAAACGCTTCACACACTTCCAAAAAGCCGATCTCGCTATTGAGAGAGTCTTTGAAATGACGGAATCTGACTTCCCGGCACGGTGTAGAGCAATAACGGCGTCTCTTTTGTCTGACATTTTTGAATTGACTAAATTTTTGTAAAAAATAATACTGCCACGTCATAATCTAGTGTCTCTACTATAGCTCAAACCCTATCACCTACTTAGGAACTTATTTTTAAGAATTATATTAATGTTTGAAAAATTGCTTCCAAACTTACGCCCCACCCTGTATAAGAGCTGATCTTACAATTAATATCGCTGTTGTGTTGGTGATAGAGAAGAGAATCAGCTTGAGATTGAAAATCTAAATACCTCAACTGATAAATGATTGCACATAACCTTTCTTTCTGCTGTTTCGTCACATGTGTAGTGAAAAATTTAAAGTTTGTGATTAGCCAGCAAAGGTTTAATTTTACACAGTGAAAATGCAAGTTACCTAGTATTACAAATAACATTAATAAATGACCAATATTAACAACTAAACAAACTTAACCCGTAAAGTGGGGTGGAATTTACCGGGGTGGCATATACCTGGGGTGGAATATACCGGTCACCAACGTAGCCACTTAATAGTGTTTATATTGAATATCAGTTCTCAATCATATGAATAAAGGGCTGATAGCTTGATGCGAAAATTATTGTTATGAAAAGAATTTCTTGATATTTATTAAAACAAGAGCCCTAATCTAAAGAGAGGCGTCAGCATTGAACACTAATAGAAAAAGGAGTGACTGTAACTGTCTTGCTAATAACTGTTCATGTTACAAGTAGATCACCATCTTGCGAGAATTTTCATAAAGATACATTTTAGCATAAAACTTAGCAACTTTAAGTAAATCAACTTATAAAGAGTCTATAGACACCGAAATTATCAGCTGGCAAACTGGAGACTAGAAAGCCAAAAAACCTATAATGAAAGAAATTTCATCAATAACCTATCAACACGCATTTGAAATTCTTTGCTTTTTCTCCAATGGAAAGTTTAGACCGATCTACAATAAAACAGATAGTTATTAGAACTATCGACTGAGATTTTTTAGTTTCAATATTACTCAAAGATTCATTAAGGTTTTCCCTTATCAAAAAAGAATTATATAGATTATATAGTGATAAAGACGTACTCTCAATTGCGCAACAAATTAGTTTCATAATTTACGACAAGGTTCGTGGAACTGAGCTGAATGCCTTGAGCAACACATGCATACTGAGAAGACTTATCGTTCCAAAAGAATCAAGGGTATTTTCGATATAATTCGTGAATTCCTTTTGCATAGTAAACATCTTTAAGATCAAGACATGCCATGTAACAATTTGTTCCATAAGACCAATCACAAATCACAATATTCAAATATTCCATCATGAAATTCTCATATCATCATATCATCAAATTAAAGATGATTCTCACACCTCCCGATTTCTTTGGTATAGAAACAAAAATTAATATCAGAACTAGTAAAATTTTCCACTTAAATCAATCAACTGTTTCTCATTATGAGACCTTCGTTCTACATAAGAAATGAAAGTTGAATTATTTCTTATCTAAATCAACAATTTCCCTTAAATAATATTCAAAATTTTCTTACTTTAAAATTTTGGAAGGTTGACTAAAATTTAATCAAAGTAAAATAAGACATTGGCGCGCAACGGAAAACAGTTTCATGAATCGACCAAGATTGCCAAGTTTCCTAAAAAGATATTCTCTTGTTGTATGTAGAGGGAACCTACAGTATCATACCATATTTGCTTTGACTGAACCTAAGACAAGTACATCACTTTGACTTTAATCAGTTCAACTGCATCGGGCATAATCAAGTCATCTTTAGGTTCATTAAGTTTATTCATAACTTCCAATTAAGTAATAGCTCTAGACAGAAATCACGTTGAGTTTATTAAAATACAGTATCATAAAATTTCTCTGAATAAGACACATGGTATAAGCTAGTTTAACAGAAAGAATTTCTACATTGACTGGGTTCTGATGTTTTTTCGATCAACATCAGTAGATTCCATTTTAGATTAAGAATTTTCTATACTAAACATAACCAGAAAAGGAAGAATATAATGAAAAATATCTAGGCTCAGTTGAAGTGAAATCTAGTTCGGTAGAATATTTGAAAGACATTCGGTTCAACCTCTGTTTTATAATCCATTTCTAGATTCTCTTCTAGCTGATTATGGCTCAACAGGTTATAGGCCCATAAGGTGCAGTCCAAGTTTTGGAAGCATGTTTGCATAATATCGGCAAGAGATATAAGATATCATTACTGGACAAGCATGATTTACGAGAAAGCATATTATTTCATTTCACTAGAAACAGAATCACTTTTAGAAAAAAAACTGGCATATGCGTTTTCATATTTTTATTTTGACCAGAAGGGATAGATTTCTATTTTTCAGTTTTTTCCTACAAAAATCCAGAATATCAGACTGTCAGATATATTAATGAGTATGTGCATGGAAATTTTTAAATGATATTGAGATGCAAGAGACCATGTAACAAACAAACAAAAATTGGTACAGAAAAATTATAACAAAGTGAAAAAGCTAAACGTTCAAAACTATGAATTAAAAAATGAATATTAACTACAGTTAGTCATTTGGGTCCATGATCACGAGACCAGGCGTGGTATAATATCAATAGCAAGCTGTTATCTATAGTCACTCAAAATTTAAGAAGTAGGAACTTTAAAATATTATTAGCCGTCACGAGATCAGATCTGGTATTTCATTTTGGCCCATTTTGAACTTTAACAATTAGGCACCTGTAATTATTAATAGATTCATAGAAAATTTAAATTATAGAATATAATTTTCGTCAAAAGATCCGATCTTTTACACCTAACACCCGTTATGAGATTGGACTGGTACTGTTAAACATATTAAAATGTTCTAATTAGGTACTAGTATGTAACTGTACCTATTCGATAGTTTCTTGTGAAGATTGAAATTCAGAAACTTATCAGCCGTCACGAGATCAGGCCGGTACAGTTATGCATGCATTCTAAAAATGTTAACAGTTAGTATAAATAGGTATCTATGCATATTCAACAGATTCGTAAAACTAAATTTTAGAATCTTAAGTCCGTTCCGAGCTCAGGCCTGGTTCATCTAACAGTCATCATGAGCTCAGACTGGTACCGATATGTATGCACTCTAAATAATGTTAACAGTTAGTATAAGTAGGTATCTATGCATATTCAATAGATTCGTAAAATTAAATTGTAGAATCTTAAAGCTGTCATGAGATCAGGCCTGGTACCGAAAAGTACGCATTCGTAAAATGTTAATAGTTACCATAAGTAGGTATCTATGCATATTCAATAGATTCTTAAAATAAATTTTAGAATCTTATTAGCCGTTCTAAAATGTTAAGTTAGTTAGTAGGATAAAGTAGGTATATTACTGCACTTTAACTAACTTCGGTCTCAAAACGCTGATAAAATCTTAGCTTTAGAATATTGATGAATTTATATTATAACAATATTGTAGTACTGAAGAATTCGGTTCACTTATAGGGTATAGACACTATAGACTCTTCAGAAAAGTTGTTCAAAATTAGCAGTACCATAATTTAGCTGTGTGATCCTATAAGTAGTTATCTATGCATAATCAAAAGATTCCAAAAAAATTAAATATAGAATCTTTTTAGCCATCACAAGATTAGGCCTATAACACCACTAAGTAGATAACTAACTATTCAATAGTTTCGTAAGTATTAAAATATTGGTATATGTAGGTACCTATTCAATAGTTTTGAAATTTTTAAATAGAGTCAATCATCATAATAAGAAGTTTTCACAAAGGATATTATTAATAAATTCAAATGATTTTAACATCAGTTCTTCAGATTTCCTGGTGTTTATGATTTCGTCATCATTAATATTCCCTGTTACCTTAATTTTCTGCATAGATTTTATATCCGAAATTGATAATCTTGATTTCGAAATTTAGAAGCCTTCACCTATTCATTCAAAATGCCTTCAGAGAGAATCGAACTCCCGACCTCTGGTTTACTAGACCAGCGCTCTAGCCCCTGAGCTATGAAGGCTCGAGAAACTTTTATATATGAAATAATTTGATTTATATATTTAATATGAAAGAGAGATTGAAAAAAATTGATAATAAATATCGGTTTTCTGATTTCCTAATGTTAATTATTTTGTCATGATAGTTCTTTCATGTTGACTTAATTTACTGCATGGGTTTCGTATTCGAAATAGATAATCTTGTTTTCGAAATTTAGAAGCCTTCACCTACATACTCAAAATGCCTTCAGAGAGAATCGAACTCCCGACCTCTGGTTTACTAGACCAGCGCTCTAACCCCTGAGCTATGAAGGCTCGAGTGACTTCAAGGATATGAATAATATGAATAATTGTATTTAAGGGAATCGTTCCTGGTTTATGAAAAGTTTTTTATTAATGAAGCTACGCTTCTGAAACTAGATACCCACATATAAAATTGAATTCCCTATCGTTTTTGTTCGTAGCATTTTTCCGATTAGACCAATAGAAAACGAGTTATTCGAATTTTGAAAGAATTTAGACTTTTTTTTTTTTTTTTTTTTTTCAAAAAGCCTAAGGCGTTCACAATTTTGAACCTACGTCACTAGGGTTACTTGCATTAGGAAAATTCACCGTTAGGAAAATTCGCAGTTAAGAAAATTCGCCGTTAAGAAAATTTGCCGTTAAGAAAATTTGCCGTTAAGAAAATTTGCCGTTAAGAAAATTTGCCGTTAGGAAAATTTGCCGTTAGGAAAATTCGCCGTTAGGAAAATTCGCCGTTAGGAAAATTCGCCGTTAGGAAAATTCGCCGTTAGGAAAATTCGCCGTTAGGAAAATTCGCCGTTAGGAAAATTCGCCGTTAGGAAAATTCGCCGTTAGGAAAATTCGCCGTTAGGAAAATTCGCCGTTAAGAAAATTCGCCGTTAAGAAAATTCGCCGTTAAGAAAATTCGCCGTTAAGAAAATTCGCCGTTAAGAATATTCGCCGTTAAGAATATTCGCCGTTAAGAATATTCGCCGTTAAGAAAATTCGCCGTTAGGAAAATTCGCCGTTAGGAAAATTCGCCGTTAGGAAAATTCGCCGTTAGGAAAATTCGCCGTTAGGAAAATTCGCCGTTAGGAAAATTCGCCGTTAGGAAAATTCGCCGTTAGGAAAATTCGCCGTGAGGAATATTTAAATAATTTTTGAATAATAATGTAACTAAATATATTTATTTCTATGTATGTTAATAACTATATGGAAATAATATAAATAATAATATAAGACTAAAACAAAACAAAACAAACTTTATTCAGAAAAAAAAATGTAAAATAAACATGAATACACATTTTTATGAAAAATTACAAAGTTAAAAATATCAAAGAAAATAAATTTCTGAAGCCCGTCCTGGTACCTTAAATAGGTATTATTGGGCAATTAAAAAATTAAAAGTTTAAAGCCAGATAAAATCACTCTTATCTTCATACATCCACACACCTATACATACGTACTAAAACACACGCACATACCTATACATACATAAAGACACGCACACAGAAACACCTATACATACATTAACACACGCACACAGACACATATATACCTACATTAACACACGCACACAGACATACACACTCACCTAAATACATTAACTACACAAATAAAATTTACACACATAGACATAGCTAAACTTATATGTAACTACCTACTCTCATTTAAATATCACAGGTACAAACTATATATTAGAATACAGCGATTTCTTTAATTTCCACTTAAATTCACCCACACAATGTGTATTTCTTAGTTCGTGAGGTAATTCATTCCACTTTTTTATTGCTTTAAATAAGAATTGTTCCTGAGTAACTAA
This sequence comes from Caprella mutica, assembly GCA_947561585.1. NCBI lineage: Eukaryota > Metazoa > Arthropoda > Malacostraca > Amphipoda > Caprellidae > Caprella > Caprella mutica. Next base: position 53,842 of record CANNZV010000101.1, read on the forward strand.
TCATATTATATTCCTATTTATCTAGTTAAATAAATGAAGAACTACTTAGATAGAAATAACTGAGAGTTGCTAATGTAGTTTGTTGTATCCGCTAGTTTGTTGTACTGCACACTTCATGATTAATTAATGACCTGACTGGGGGGTTCAGGGGGTGGCACGCCCCCAGATATACATATATTTTTATGTTTAATCAGTAATGAACTACAAAAGTGTCAATACGGATTAAATAATATAAGTAAATAAAGATTAAAAAACAGAGGGGCTTGTGACCGGGAAGGCTCTTGACCTACACCCAAGATATCAAGCATATTGAATACGATCCTTTTCATTGTTATGCTCTTTTGAGTGTATTGTGACAGTAAAAATATAATACATTCATAGTATTTTACATATATCTCTTGTCTTATACTGTTTTATATATAGTTTAGTTCTCAATAAATGGAAAACCCAGATTTTACGATATTTATCTAAATTAAACCTAGAAACCCAGGTGGGACCTTGAAACCCAAGATCTGGGTGGAAAACACCATCAGTGGGATCCCTGATTTCTTTGCCTACTTTAGTGTGTTCACCATTAGTGGCACGTTAGGTACCAGATATAGCGAGATAATTAATTATAACGAATTAGAATTAGCTGGGAGATCGTTTTTAGAGTGCATATTAACTCCCTAACACCCGCGTCGCCCCTTCCCTTTCTCCCTCTCCTCAGAGGGTTAGAGTTAGACTAGTGCTCTGATATTTTGCACACACTATTAGAAGGTTATAATGCAATTATTTAAGCAATAACTTTTTTTTTAATTATGCGATTTCTCCGGGAACGGTCTCCTTATATGGAAGAGACATTGAAAAAAAAGTAATGCCATCAGTTCTTCAGATTTCCTGATGTTTATGATTTCATCATTATTTTTCTTTCCTGTTAACTTAATTTCCTGAATGGATTTTAAATCCGAAATTGATAAACTTGATTTCGAAATTTAGAAACCTTCACCTTTACATTCAAAATGCCTTCAGAGAGAATCGAACTCCCGACCTCTGGTTTACTAGACCAGCGCTCTAACCCCTGAGCTATGAAGGCCACATAAGCACTAGCGTTTTACCAATAATTATCTTACTTAAAATTTAAATACAGACCTTTATACTCATTCTAGAGCCAAGTGAATATGGTATAAAAATGTATCACAGTAACATCGTAATAATATTGAAGACATTGTATTTCACTTCAAACGAAGATAACTAGGACAAGTAGATGAAATATGTTTCTGCATATAACATATCTATATGCCAGTTATATACGTCAAAATAATAAAAATAAGTTAAATGCTGCCTCAGATGTTTTTTCTATGTGAATTTACACTTGTACAGCACTAAATCCTACAATTTGTATAACTAATGAATGATAACCAAATATTTGATTTGAACAGGATACAGTAACATATAGGGTATGGTAATCAGCTGTTCGAAACTAGTTTGATCAAACCAAGGGTGACTGGAAAATCTTAGAGTACGGTTACTATGGACGCGCCATGAATTAAATAGTTAGAAGGATACTCGCACTCGACAGGAATACCGACAAAGAAAAAGAAGGTGAGGTCACTTGGAATACGATTTGAAGGTTCTTGTATTGTTTACTTTGAGTCTGTAGCTCAATACTAGCGCTTTTCTGTAGCTTAATACTAGCTTTCAGAATACAGCTATTAGCTACTTTATTCTATACAATTCGTTTTTTATTCATTTTGTTAATTTGTATATATATTATGAACAACAATATAAAGTTAGTGATCTATGATTTTCATTCATTCCTTAATTGAAGAAATCCGTCGACAAATATTAATTATATATATTTCACCATATCGATATTATCGTGATAAATAGTTCATATACCTACATTTTTATATTAGAAATTATTCTATATAGTTCTTCAATTTCAATCATTGTTGGAGAATACACAATCGATCGTAGTCAACACAAATCCAATTATTATTGAATATCATCCGAGCTAAATTCAATAAATGATTTCAGTATTAGGTATATATATAATTATATATTAACATTTACGATGTATTTAATTATCTATTTGACCAAGTAATCAAAAGTTCTTTCATGAAGATCTATAACCAAATATTTCCGATGCGATTATCTGTATATCGCGTGACGTCACAAATTCGCGTCATTTTCAAGTGAGAGTATCTTTTTAACTATTTAATTCATGGGACGCGTATTCGAGCGATTTTTCTCACTGACGATATCGTCAGAACTGATCGTCAGAGCGAGGTGTTTACACTGTACGCGATTTCTGATCGTCAGTATGTTTCTGCCCAATTAATATTCGGGTCTAAACTATGTTTATTTGAGGTAAAGTTCGGGAGGAATTAAAAACCTACCTGTGTGCCTCTGTAATAATAGACGCGACGCTAATTTGATAAATATTTTCACTGCACAAAATTTTCGAATTACCTAATTAGAAATGAGAATATTTTTTATATATCAATCTTATTGAAAAAAAAAACAATTCAAGCCTTTATATAAACAAATATATATTATAAATAATTAAATAATATCTGTATTATTCCTGATGGTATCAAATATTATATTTCCAAAACGCAAGGGTATCTAAAGTAACAGCAATCGAAAGTAATAAAAAATCAAACTCATCTGAACGCTGAAGTCGTTCTGACGACTTCGTACGTATTCTGACAACTAAATCACTGCCACTGTAACCACTCCCATTATTGGAAAATATGAATTTGATTTTCATCAGAAGTCGTCAGTGCGTAAAATCAGTTGAATACGCATCCATAGTAACCATGCCCTTAAATTGCATTGATTGCTACGTTTGTGGTTAATAACTAGTTCATTTTTAATCTTTATGGTTCAATTTTTTCCTATAATTGTATCAATAATAGAAGTTTATCTACAGATAAAATTTTTATTATTTTGATATTTTACTTTACTTATTTTTGGGAAGTCTCCAGTGAACGGGCGACTCTGACCACACTTTGAAACATGGGACAACCGACTTAAACTTAGTCACTACTAAATTTAATTTTTTTCTTAACAATTACTAACTACGCATTAGTTAAATTGCATTTATATTATTTTACTTCGTAATTGTCATTCATAGGAACTACCGTTTAGCAGTTAGCTAGCACTAGTTTAGGCTTCCAGGTAGCATATATTCATTGTTCAAGGCATTATTTCTTATAAGTAAAAGAAATGAACAATAAAAACACACCTAAATTCTATCTTTATATTCAACTTTGAGGTTCAATCGCTCTTTTCGCTTTTCTTTTACACGAAACCCTTATAAAATGACTTTAAACTTCTTGATATTAACATGCAAATACGAGGAATACGAGCCGCTCGGTCACAAACAAGGAATGTGTTGTTGTGGTGACCTCGTATTTTTGCGTAGTCTACTAGTTACTATATCCTTTATGTTCCTGTACCCTGCCTTTTTGTTACTATACCCTGGATTGGAAAGCTCCACATATGTGTTCGACAGATTATTATTTTTCAAGATATAAATGACTTTTATCTTTTTTAATTTTATTTTAAAGGCAGTCCTTCTTTAAAGAATTAATCTGTATTTTTAAGATTCGTTACAGGCATCCCCCGCTTTAGTTACCAAATCACGACTCAGTTTAGTTACCAAACGGTAACTAAAACGAATAAAAGTAAAAAGATATTTATAATTGTCACTCCTCGATTATATATCTCATTTTCTATCAGTTATAGAAAGAAATTTATTTTAGAGTTATTAGAGTACTACGTATATAGCATATTAATAATAATATAGTCTTTCATTGTTTGTGACTGTGATGAAAAAGTTTAAAGTCTTTCATTTATTAAAGGTTTTAAAATCCATCCATAGCTTATCTGTCACTCAGTATAGGTAAGTGATTAATAGATACTTTATTGTGCTACATTTAACAAACTGCAATTTTATGCTCTATGAAATGTTTTTGGTAGTAGGGTACTAAGTTCCAAGTTATTAATTGGTTCTACAATTTCGTACACGTCAGAAAAGAAAATATTATAATTATTATTTAACTTCTATTCTAATTGGTGTCATGGATACCAATTGAAATAAAAGTTAAATAATGATTATTATATAACGATTTTCACGTGATCGAAAATAAGGAACCGTGCAATTACACGGAACTAACCCTAAAATTAGACATGTTGAATTTCTGAACCAACTGCTTCTAATAACCTTCCTTATCTGGATTATAATTTTGATGTTTTTTAGTTACCGTGAAATAATCACAAAAAATTGTCTCCGTTTTCTATGTCTACGAACTGTTCATATTTCAAAATGACTAAATAAGGGTGACCGGAGAATTCGCCGTTAGGAAAATTCGCCGTGAGGAATATTTAAATATTTTTTAAATAATAATGTAACTAAATATATTTATTTCTATGTATGTTAATAACTATATAGAAATAATATAAATATTAATATATGACTAAACATATTATATTCCTATTTATTCCTCATATTACGTTAGAATCGCAGCAACGAAGATTTTTATAGATTCTAAAATATAAATGAATGGAATTTTGGTTCAGAGATATTGCATACACTCACAAGAGATATATTTTAAATGTAGCATTCTTATCAGTGTAGGTACTACCTTGAAATATTTGTGTCATTCACAATAATTCAAATTTCAAGAGGTAAACCGTACAATGTAATACCAAATAAATAAAAAAAAATCAATCATTAGGTAGGTATGAAACCAAAAATAACTGAATAGTACGATAATTAGAAAAACTTTATCTTAAATTTACAATATTAAGCACACCGGAACACTTAACACATTTAAGAGGAGGTGATGCAAACCGACTAAGATTAGCCAAAACACAGCTGACTATCACTAGTGATCTTATTCATCTTTACTGAACATGTTTTCAACAAAGAAATTAGCTTCGACTATTTAGTCAACCAATCAAAACACTCAAAATGTTCTACAGCGACCTCACGTGACACAAAATTATACGTTTACTGATTAAAATATAAACTGCATATATGAACAGTTAATTAACATAAATTTTTTGCATCATAGTTTCATCAGATATACAATATTACATAATCACCTACAATTAATATTTACAATTATAAATTCTTATATTAGTTATTTATCAAATTGGTTTACTTTATAATTATCAATATTTTTTATAAATACTTCTAGGTATTCGAATAGTTATGTCACCTATAATTTCTTCTTAACGGCGAAAATTCCTCACGGCGAATTTTCCTAACGGCGAATTTTCCTACGGCGAAAATTCCCACGGCAAATTTTCCCACGGCGAAAATTCCCACGGCAAATTTTCCCACGGCGAAAATTCCTAGAACCCTAAATAAGTACCACTTTTACTAAAATGAGTTCTACTTAAAGCGAGGCTTGTCTGTATACCATTTATATTATATCTGTAAAAAAATTTAAGACAGTTTTAAAAGTTTAGGTAGCCTGAAGCTCAAGCTAGTTTGATTGACTGATAATTGTTTGAAGGAAACAAGAGTTATTATGCGTATATGTTTCAAAAATATTAGGCTTAATAAGACCTAATGTTGGGTTAAACATTCACAGCGAACTATACGCCAAAGTGACTTGAAAGATATAAAGAGAAGCACATCACAAAAAATAAAACAACAATTTAAAATATTACCAATTAGGTACAATTATACAATTTAAGTAATTCGAAATTGCTCACCTCAAATTCAAAGTCTTTTCAAACTTGAAACATGTGAATAGTGAAAAAAGTTTAGACACCAGAAGTGAAGATGATAGCAAAAATTACTGCTATCAAAAGATTCAAACGCTATCACCTAGTGAGGGACTTTACAATATGTTTTAAATTATACCTAATACCATTGACATTATATCATTTATATTATAAGCATTTAAAATATACCATTTATAAATAGAATTTCAAGGAATCTTTCCCATATGATGACCCTAACCAAATATAATTTAAATTATCTTTTTTTTATGTATTTTTGTCCATAGAATCGAAAAATCATAACTATTTTTTGTAGAAACTATAAATACTTTTTGAGATATGAGTTATTTATTTCCTATGTATTACTGAAGGATTGAGAACTTTGAAAAAACTCGTGTTTTCATTGAAATTACTCAAACATTATAGATTTTTTACATGAAACTGTAATGTAGTTTGTTATATCCGCTAGTTTGTTGTACTGCACACTTCATGAAGTGTGCACCGAAATACATATATCGATTTTTTCCAGTTACCGTGATATTTTCCATTTATTAGTTCAATCCTGATATATGTGTAAAGGGGGGCGTGCCGCCCCCCATACCCCCCCCCCTGCCAGTTTATTAATAGATCATGAACTGTGCAGTACAGCAAACTAGCGGATACCACTAACTACATTACGGCTATCTTTAACCGAAATTGGCCAAAAAGCTTGAAAACACAAATTTTTTAAAGTTCTCAATCCTTCAGTAATACATAGGAAATAAATAACTTTAAACCCTCATATCTCAAAAACTATCAGTTTCTACAAAAAATGGTTATGATTTTCGGATTCTACGGACAAAAATACTTATAACAAAAAATTAATTTAAATTAAATTTGGTGGGGGTCGTCAAATGGGAAAGATCCATTTCAAATTGTAAAGTTATTAAATAATCATATTTCTGTAAATGTAACAAATGCGAATGAAATTGAAATACATACTTACATACCCCTCCCCGGCCAGGTTTGATAGTGAAAAAATGTATACTTTACATTTTTTTTACTATAAAATAGGATAATACCATATTTTGTTAGAAATTTGTCATATTTTCAGCGAAAGTGTAATAATTATTGGTTCGTATTGAATAATATTAAATTTGTGTTATGGGCCTCCTTTTGGGAAATCTTAATAAATTTATAAACTGAAGAGCAAGTGAAACCACGTAAAAAGTAATCATCCTTCTATTTTTCTTAAGAGCTTTCGAATAATAAAATATTCATCATCAGTATCCTAATTTTGACTAATCTAAATATATTAAATAGAACAAAGAAGTATAATGGATACCAAAATTAATAAAGTCGCCTAAAAAGTTAATAAATAATTAAAGAAAAAAAAATATGCTTAGATTAGTCAAAATTAGGATACTGATAATGAATATTTTATTATTCGATAGCTCTTAAGAAAAATAGAAGGATGACTACTTTTTACGTGGTTTCACTTGCTCTTCAGTTTATAAATAATGTTAAATATATTACTAAAAATGAAATAGGCTATTTATATCGACAGGGGGTTATTTGCATTTTTTTTACTTGAGAGGTTTTGTCCGTGGGTACTTGACCGGGGGCTTTTGGCACTGTTTTTTTTATCGCAGGTTTTTTTTTGCTCGGATTTTTTCGTCCTGTAATCGGGTTAGAGATCAATATTCAATATTTGAGGATAAGTTGATAACAAGCATACCATGTAGACGCAGCAAGGAAGAATGACATGTTTATTGTTCAGTATAGTAATATGAAATTTCAGTAATATAAAATAATTTACAAATTAAGATTATTTTAGTAATATGGAAACAAATCAAACAACTAATGGAAATTATTCATTATGCCATTAAGGTTTATGAACGGGATTGTATATATAATTTTAAATTGTTCAACATTTTAGCTCCGCGTCGTCAGATCTAATGTTTTTCTTTCACTTCCTTCACAGGTGCTGTTTCTAGGTCTACTACAGACAGTTCTGCACGCAAAGCAACCCTATGTATCTCTGTACACTTTGATGATGCAAAGCGTTGGAACCTACTGCATCACTTATATCAATGTGAGAACATTATTCAATATTCATGTACACAGAGAAAAAAGTTTACTCATATTTAATGGGTCAACAATTTATGCTTTGAATCAATTTATTACGTGAGTTAGTTGGACTACATTCATGTTTTCACGTGTGTCAAAACAACTATGACGTGGTGTGTCACCAAACATAGTTAATTCAAATCATTTTATGCATTGAATCAACTTACTATGAGAGTTAGAGTTACATTTTGGGAGTTTAAACATATGTTAAAACAACTAGGACATAGTGTGTTGAAGTAACTCACAAAGATTGTTAATTCAATGTATCTGGTGTATGAATTAACTTACTATGAGAGTTGACGCTACTTTTTTAAGTTTAGGTGCGAGTTAAATCAACTATGACATAGTGTGTTATAGTAACCCACAAAGACTGTTAATCCAGTGTATTCTGCAGTGTATGAATTAACTTACTATGAGAGTTGGCGCTACTTTTTTGTAAGTTTAGGTAAGAGTTAAAACAACTTTGACATAGTGTGATAATGTAACCCACAAAGACTGTTAATCCTATGTAGCTGGTGTATAAATTAACTTATTATGAGAGTTGGTGCTACTGTTTTTTAAGTTTAGGTGTGAGTTAAATCGAATGAGTAAGTGGCAACTTATGCTTTCCTCAAAGCTAATTTATTCGACTAACACTTTTCAGTTCAAATCTTGTTTCAAGTGTGTTACGTGTTGAATGTGAACGCTCCTCAATACCATTTTAGTTCAAGTGCAAACAATAGCGTTATATGCATTAAATAGTATTATCGCTGCCGATAGATTATTAATTATTAATTAATTCCATTAATAAATTGATAAATGTCTGCCTAAATATTCTAAAATATTGGTGATTGATAGTTTGGTGGCTATATATAGGTGGTTATTTGAAGAACTGATTATCAGTATATAACTTTCATAATAATAAATTTTGATTACTGCCTTCCAGTTTGTAAACTGATATCCAAACTAATTTTCCTAGATTATTCAGTGTCAATACCTTCTACATAGGCTAGGCAGTTACTGCGCTGTCCTCAGAATAGGGTATGTTCCAAATTATCAGGCGATTTCAAATTTTCGATCACGTATGAAATATAGTATATAGCTACCTAATAGCTAATTAAAATAAAAGTTAATTTAATAAAGTTTTTCTTACGCGACCGAAAATGTGGAGCCGTCCGATATTTTGGAACTTATCCTAGTATCTTAAGTAAAGTGGTCTGATAATCTATATATTTTAAAACTAGTTAGTGTACCTATAGGTAGGGTTACACCACGGTACAGGAACATAATCGGGTATAGTACCTAGCGGCTAGCAGACGACACAAAAATATGACGTCACCACAACAACACATTCCTTGATTGTGACCGAGTGGCTCATAATTCCTCGTATTTGCATGTTAATATCGAGAAGTTTGAAGTCATTTTATAAGGGTTTCGTACAAAAGAAAAGCGAAAATGGCGATTGAACCTCAAAGTTGAATATATAGATATAATTCAGGTGTGTTTTTATTGTTAAGTTCTTTAACTTATCTATAAGAAATAGGGTCTTGAAAATATGCTACCTAGGAGCATAAACTAGTGCTAGTTAACTGCTAAATTGCAGTTCCTATGAATAACAAATAAGGAAAAAAATAATGGAATACAATTTAACCAATGCCTAGTTAGTAATTAATCAGAAAAAAATTAAATTTAAAAGTGCTAAGTTTAAGTAAGTTTTCCCATATTTCAAAGTGTGGTCAGAGTCGCCATTTCCAGTCATCCGGTGGTCACGTCAAACGATAGATTCTATCAGCTGATTACCATACCCTATGTTACTGTATCCTGGGTTACACAGCTAAATTCGGTTCTTTAATTTTTAATTGTGACCCCATTAAGAGAGTCTCAAAATCATTCTGAAATTAGTTTAGCTATATATTGAATATGTTGAACATCTAAATTTAAGCTCAATTTATGATAGGTTCTATTTATTTCACGAGTGCCTTGAAGCCATGATGGTTATTAATGTTTCTGAGATAAGAGACCGCAGTTAGTTAAAGTGCCGCAATTTACCTATACTTGACTCTAGTTTTCTATGACCGGGAGAACTCCATCCAAGAAGGTAGTCGGAGGAGAACACCGTCCACGGATTTAACAGGGAGAAGTCCAACCATAGGTGAGCCTTTTGATATATTGTACTTTTTTGGTATTTACTTCAAGTCTAAATTAGGGGTGTATAATGAACAAAATTATGAGGATTAGCAAGAAAAATCCATTGCATTTATTAGAGCTAAATTTATACTGCATCTGAAGATTTATAATTAGTTTAATATTTTATATAAATAATTTACCTATATGAAAGAATTCTCAGTTAATAATTCTCTTCATTTCTTTATTAATATATGGTTTTCTATATTTTCTGAATCTACTTTCAGATCTTTATGAAGAATTGATGGAGTAGATCAACGTCATCGACCATTCCTTTGAATGATTCAGGAACAATTATGCTAGGTCAAATTAAGTATTTGAAAATATTAGATGATTTTTAAATATGTATTTGCAATATGATTAGCTCCTACTTTTTCATATGCTTTTAGGGATTCCAGACATGAAAAGAATATCGAAGCTGTCGCTATCTCATCACGAAAAGAGAAAGAGTAGGTGATATAATTGATAATGTATATGAACGATACTATGAATATCTATTCAATATATATTAATATACGAATCTCTTATTTCAGGAATTGGCAACCTATAGTCGTGAAAGACAGTGACGAGAATTCAAATTGTACTTCTAAATAATAAATCTAAAACTTAAATGTTTATATTTCGTTTTCAATTTGACCTTTGTAATTCTATTAGCATATTTCTATATCAGTGCCTATATATGAGTAAGATTAATTGCACTAAAATATGGTTTAGAAGATAAAGGCTTTATTATTAATTTATTATTCATTACGTTATAGTACAATTGCAGCATATCAAAGATTTATCAACTTTTGTAATCTAGCCTGGTTAATTTATTCATCTAGCCTACTTATTTATCACTACGTAAAGTTATTTACGTCATCTAACTACATATTTATAAACTGACCAGATGAAGTTACTTATTCAATCTAATCTATTAATTTACAACTGATAACCATATATCAATTCATCGGATCGAAAACATTTCAAAAAGCAAGGATATATCTAGGTGATCAATTATTTTAAAAATTAAAATAGTATGCATATCACAGAAGCAAGAGTAGAAAATAATTGTGAACATGTTAGATTTGGTCCTAGAAAATAAATAGTCTAATCTAATTGATACCGGGACCTAACTCGAGATTATAATTTAATAGAGTAAATCTAGTGACTGAAAAAGTCACTAGATTTACTATAATAGTTGATATACATTTACTAAGTTTACTAGTAGTTGATATAACCAACACGAGATGTTGATATAACCTACACGAGTAGTTGATATAACCAACACGAGATGTTGATATAACCTACACGAGTAGTTGATATAACCAACACGAGTAGTTGATATAACCTAAACGAGTAGTTAATGTAACCTACACGAGTAGTTGGTATAACCTACACGAGTTGTTGGTATAACCTACACGAGTAGTTGGTATAACCTACACGAGTTGTTGGTATAACCTACACGAGTAGTTGGTATAACCTACACAAGCAGTTTGTATAACCTACACGAGTAGTTGGTATAACACATAAGAGTGATTGGAGAAACATATACAAGTAGTTGATGTAACCTTGTTCTGTAGTTGCTTTAACCATTACATTCAATTGGTTCAACCATCACGAGCAGTTTTGACTATCACAGGTAGTTGTTGTGACCATCGAGAATTAAAAATAATCAACTCACATATGTGTTGTTTTAACCAACGTCAATTTAACTCATATTAAATAGTACCTGCAACTCACCACGTAGGTAGGCGCACAGATAAACCATAAAATTTAGTCAAAACAAATTAAATATGATTAGATTCAACTAATCCTTTCTCTGTGTGTAGGATAAATATTTAGTTGAAGAATACAATTCAAATTTCACATGAATAAATTTGAGAAGTTAGTGACAAAACCAAATTAAGTTAAATTTATTCGGACTTGAAATTTACAGAACAGGTTTCAGCTCAACTTTTCGTGTAATCGGGAGTTAGTTTTTCACCATTGTTCTTGTAGTTAATCTAACATTGTAATTAGCAGTATCATATACATTTAATTCATATATTCAATTAAGAATGGAATACTATAATGCCATATATATAATATTTTCAAACCGTTTAAATAAACGTATTTTCAGTTCGAATTAATTGTTTTAAATATGATTTTAAGTGTTGCTGTTATGACGTCACGCAAACAACATACTTCGATTGTTCTCACTATATTTCAATTCTAGTTCTCGCTTTTGAAACCAGATGGCTTTTGAAACCAGAAATTGGCGAGAGTAGTGTATCTTATTGTGATATAATATCTTTGATAGAACAGCAGAAAGAAAGGTTGTGTGAACGCTCTTTAGCAGTTGAGATATTTAGATTTTCAATCACAAGCTGATTTTCTCCACTATTGCCAACACAACAGCGATACTAACTGTATAGGGGTTTAAGCCTGGGGAGATTATTGCCTTTCGTACATGGAGAGATTTTGACCACGGGAGTTTTTATCCTAGAATCAAAATCATCAACTTAGCTATATGGAATATGCGAAAACATTGAATGAGTTATCTCTGCTAACCGAACCCGTCTACGATTTCAGGACAATAACCCCCCGTGCAAAAAAAAACCGTGTTCAAAAACCCCTCGGGCAAAATGCATCCCGGACAAAAAAAAAAACGTGCAATAAACCCCACGGAAAAAAAACCCCTAATGCAAAAAAAAAACCGGTGCAAAAAAACCCCGGTCTCTATAAATTGCATAATTCCTTTTTATTTATATATTATACATTATTCTATGCGTACCAATAATTATTACAACTTCATCAAAAATATTACAAATTTTTCTCATATTAAAAAAGGTAAAATATTCATTTTGCCATTATCGAACCTGGCCGGGGGGGGGGGGGGGAGGCAAGCTCCCCCCCCCAAACCTCTCCAACCGGACCGATAACCTAACCCTAGGTGCGCTGTATCTTTTTATATTTATAGCATATAGTAGTTTTAATAATAAAAAATTAATGAAAATTATTGAAAATGAATTAGGCTATTTTCATCGAACGGGGGTTTTTTGCATCGTTTTTTTTTTGTACGGGGTATTTGTCCGGGGGGTTTATTGCACGGGTGGGTTTTTGTCCGTGGGGTACTCTGCACGGTTTATTTTTTTGACCGCGGGTTTTTTATTTTTTTTTGAACGGGGGTTATTGTCCTGTCACCCCCCCCCCCCTCCCTCCCCTCTACACCTGTTTCAACCACTGTTGTTAGAGTAAAACTACCGAGGTTTCATGTGAATGTTTGTATTTTTGTCTATTAGGATAAAATTTCAACTGACATGTGCTACCTCTTCTAAATATTGTCCAAATGTCTCTGGATATCGTCTGAGTTATTTCTTCATGGCCACGCAGTATATATAACAAATAACCATCTAGAAATAAATTGTTTTATTTTTTATTTTCACCCAAATAAGCATTGTCACAGAGGTGAAATTTACCGGGGTAGAATATACCAGGGTGAAATATACCTAGAATCTTGAAATTCCTGTTCATAACACTGATAATGACTAATACTCGTGTCTATTGCAGGAAGTTTATCACAGGACACAGTGGAGCCCCTTCATTCATATAGGCACGGCCTCAGTCAGACACTTGGCTTTATCAACTACAAATATAGTCTTGGAATGGACAAAAGCTGTGACATTCATAATAACAATCATTTTCCTTCTTCTGTTAACTGGGGTAAGCAGAGAACTAGAAAAAGGATGTCCCACGCCGCCATACCTCGTGATAGCAACTGTCTATTGGTTGTGCAGTGAAAAGATATGTCGAAAAGCTTTATTGAATTTATTGGCGGTTTTCAAACTATCTTGGTGTGACTCACTCGAAGAATATTATTGGCCTCTATTGCTGGAGATATTTCAATGTGTTATGGCTTTGTTGCTAACCATAGCCAATCTTCTCATGGGGAACTTCATTATTGGAATTGCAGGTTTGATATGGCTAATGTATTCAGAAAAAATCCCCCGCGGAAAAAAAAACCTCGTGAAAGCTTTCCCTAGAAATCATTGACCTAAGGTTTGGTTGGCTCTGCGAATGGTTGGCTGGAACTCTACTGAAAATGTAATGATTTATAGAATTAACCTCCTTGCAAGTATCTGCTCTGTGCTTTTTTATAATGGTTAGAATAGGTTGAGATTACTATTATATATTTAATTTTGTTGTGAAAGTGCTCTTTCTTTGGGGAATTTTTTCAGAGGGGATTTTTTTCCATCGGGAGATATTTTCCTAGATCCATTAAATTTAGTAGAGAATATTCAATATATACGAGGAAAATTTTATCATTAGTATTTTTACTTACATTGGCATTATCACTAGATCTCATGAATCTTATATTTTTATTGAATTTATTTCTATTTCGAAATGCATACTCTCCTTCACATATTGGGCATTTGATTATCTGCGGTTTTCTTTCAGGATTACTCCTGTCTCGAATTGGCTACATCCAGGTAAGAAGATTTAGCGAAACTTTATGTGAACAGCTGAGAACTTTGCAGCAGTTCAGAGAGGCATCGAAAGAAGAACTGAATTCTCTCAACGACAGGTGCGCCATCTGCCTTTCAGATCTGAAGACTGCGAGAGTGACGTCATGTTTTCATTACTATCATGCCTACTGTTTGTTGCAGCTCATCAAAATAACAGATGGAAGTGCATTAAAGTGTCCCATTTGCCAAGAAGAGATTGAATTATGAACTTACTATTTTAAAATATTGTAAATGGTTTTAATTGATATTAATGGTGTAATTATAGAACTGATAAATCTATCAATGCTAAGTAGCTCAATACCTTATCTTCATCATAATTAACAGTATTAATCCACTTTATATCATTTTATAGTTTTATTCATTTATCACCAAAAAGATTTTATAAAAATAAAAATGCAGCTGTCACAAAAAGTTTAAAGCTATAATTATTTTGAGTTATCATGAATTATATCGGTATTATCACTGGTCTTCAACTAGTAAATTCAATAGTCTATACATCTTCTCCTGCTTTGCCGCCATGTTTGTGACAGCTCTTCTGCCAGTCCAGAGGTGCAGAGCTAAGAACACGAGGAGGAGACCATGGAGAGGGTAGTCCACAGGGGAGGGGAGACACCCTGGCACCAGCACAGTGAATAGCACCAGAGGCAGCTCTATCAGTAGAACTATCAGCCAACTTCCTGCTATTTCTGCCACCTTCAGGGGAAAGAAGAGGTCATTGCTATAGCACTGCTAAAGGTGTTATAGAAGTGCATTGTACACTAAAACTCCTCTATAGTGAACGGAGTGTCCTTTGTAAAAAAGTAGCCTCAATAATGAACAAATTGTGTTTAGTCTGTCAAAAAGTTGTCACTACTTTTCTAAAACCAGATGTTTTCGAAAATGGCACTCCGAAATAAGAGATTGAAAAATTATTAGCTGTATTCCAGTTTAATATTTTTCTATATTTTAAAACTGATATAATTTAATTGTAACATTTTTCATAAAAGGCCTTCTTAAATATAAATAATATACTTAAGATAATATTAAAACGTATATGTGATATATAAATAAGATTCTAAAAAGGAAAGGATCAAGTTTTGGATTGCTATGACAATATTCATCAGCTTGCAATATGACTGATCATGTAAATATATTTTGAAATTACTAATAACTATCGTTATATCGTATGACATTATCCTTTGACGTCTGAATTCAAAAGTTCAAATAAAATCAATCAACTACATTCAGGAACTAACACTGAAGAATATAATGTAACTTGTAAATAAGATTTAATACTGCACTCTACAGTCTCTACTGTGTTATATCATATGTAAATTGCAGACACCAACTTAGGCGGGCCCAGTTTACACTTCTGTCTAACTCTCAAAATTATCTTTGTATTTGATTGACATCCTCGCTTGACTATGTACTTAGACTGTCAGCAGAAGCAGTGTCTGACAAAATTTGTATGAGATTGATGAAAAATTACAAGCAATGCTTTCTAGTTAATGAGAGCCTTCTATAAATTATTAAAACTTTTCTAGTCAATGACAGGCTTCTATACATTGTCGTATCCAAGTATACTCAAAACTCTAAAGATATTTCTCTACAAAGTGCAGAAAATGGGTCGGGAAATAGATTATGAAGGTCATTTCCAACGGTGTTATGTTCATCAGAAAATTTAAGAATTCAAACAGTGCTATTCATGCTTTTTGGAAACATGGAAAAGTGAAAAAAAAAACACTCAAAAGTTATGTTTTTGTTTAGAGAGAAATTTAATATTTTATAAAAGGTTGTCGTTAACTAGGAAGCAAGTATAGAAGCTGTCATTATATAGGAATTTATCACCATTCCTAATATTTTCAGCAGTGTTACCTTTTCATAGATATTGCCATTGTAGCCGAAATATATTCTAGTCATCTCTAGAGGTAGAATGGCTGTATAAATGGCCACCATAATATATCTATAGATTACACCAAGGCGCCAAAACTGGAAGGGGAAAGAAGTACCTATTAATAATTATATATTTTTCTAATTATAGAATAAAATAATGAATCATTTTCATATACTATATACTAGCTTGTTCAAAATAGATCTTAGAGAAGTTAGGTGCTATGTTCATATTTTCAACTCTAATCGGTATGAATGTATATAGTTATCTGGATTATATAATTGAAACTTACTTTAACATAGAGGATTACGACAGTAGATAGAAACCATACTGGGAAATAAAATCCAGAAAAGTACACCACCATTTGGAATTGAAGATCACTGGTTATTTCGTTACCTGGAATGTAACAAGAATATAATAAGCATGTACAGGTAAAGCTCTTAGAACGTTCAGTACATGTACTGGAAAAGCGTTCGTTGTAACGATCAGCGTTCATTGTAGCGATACATTATTTAATTTAGTTGGGGATTTATACTTTGTAAGTTTTCTTTAACAGCATTTCAAAGAAATCTTAATGAATGTAAACAATCTCAGATTATTATTAAAGGAACATTTTAATGAAAATCTTATAATATTTATATAACTTACTTATATAAATGTACGAAATAATAAGGTAGGTATAACTGTCGTTTATTAAAGTAGGTATAATTGATAAAAAAGGGTGTTATTTTTCAATTTCAGTTACATAGATATCTATGAATCTACATGCAAACTAATATACATATAGCTAATAGCATAATTAATAATCGTTTATTAAAATAAACACAACATAAAAATAAGTTATTTCATTTCCTGATTCTTAATTTTTTGTTTGGTATGAATAAATGAAGAATATATTAAAATAGAATATAGAATTGTCCCACCTTTTTCAAACTTCTATTGAAATTTTCTAATCAAAGAAAATGTGACGGGAAAGAGTAACAAAATAAAAATCTTAAAAAATAAATATATTAAGTGTAGATTGTCAATTGTAATACCTCATGATTATAATCAATCTTTCACTAAATGCTTGGTAGAAGAATGAAATAAATGTTAAACCATATAATATAAGGAGTCCGTAATTGTAGCGATCTGCAGTCCACTAGAACGGCCAATGTTTGTTCTTTGTAGGGTGTGTCTGTTCAAAGATCGTCCGCTGTAAGAGCTTTACCTGTAATACCTTCACACAACCTACAGTACCTTTTCGTGCTTTAAAGAAATCTTTCAGAGATATCTTGTATATTAAATAGAGAATAGTAGAATACTATATTTGGTATCTTACCTAAATCATGCCGGTGTTGACTGGCCTCTTTAAAATTAATACTTGGAAGCAATGTGTTCGATAGTTTTTCAATTGCGTCTGCCATTAAGACAGAACTTGACCTGATTCTCTTAGATTCTTCCATTTCCTTCAAAGTCAATTTGTAGAACAAGCAATACAGTTTGGATGTTACATTCGAAAGAACGCCATACTAAACTGTACGCATTCAGATAGATGTTTATCAAAAGAAATCACTAATGCGTTGCTATAGCAACTAGATATAATTGTGACTGAAATATCTATGTTCCCAGAAATTTCATAAAAATACTTATTTCAATGTTATAGTCTTCTGTTTATCAAATATTGATCATATCTCATTCAAGTTTTTATAGTTCATATTTTCTAAGCGGTGTTTACGTTTGTATTACATGAATATTCAAATTACCCGCGATATTTTAACCAATCGTCAAGGACCACGAGACTTTCGTCACCACTACATGATACATACGTATAACTGAGAAATCATTTCTGCTATTGAACCCTCTGAAATAGGACTGAATACTATAAAATAATTTTGTAGTATCAATAGAGTCTAATACCCAATGTTTTTCTTCGCCGTTTATACTTCAGTCTTCAGAAATCACTCCGTGTGATAGTTGGTGTACGTTAGTCTGTGTCCAATCAGCTGTCTATTTAGGTATTGAAAAGTGTTCAAAAGCAATTAGTATTTATACCTTCCTTACATGTTTTTCTCGTATATTATGCTTATAAACTAGTTCAGTATGAAGTTCTTAACCCTATGGTACAAAGCATTTTTCACAACATGGTTATATTTTCTTGGAGTGGAGTTCAAATTATTAATAGGTAAGTGTTTTAAACTAAGTAGAATTGATTAAAGTTCATTGTTGTAAACCTATTGATTTTTGTCTATAAAAAAAATTCATTTTTCTATATAGAACTGTAGCGTGGTTTACACTTTACATGCCTTCGGCTTCATTCAGGCGTCTGTCTCCAGTTCATTGCCTTCAATGCCTTGAAGCTTAAAAAACTGAGGGCTGTGAACCTGTGATTGGCACTGCCACAGTCAGACAGTCTGAGTCACTAGGGTCACGACTCACGCGGGTAAATTGCAGCCTTAAACCTTTTAATTTTTAATTGCGGCCCTCTCAAGAGAGTTTCTAAAATATTCTGAACCGAAATTATATTAAAATGGCATAGCTATCAAAAGAAGAGCAGTGCATTTCCAGTCTGGAAAACTGCTTAGGCTAACTGCTAAGTTGCTAAATGCTGCGGATTATACAATTTTTAGCAATTTACCAGGGTAAGGGCAGGGCTCCTTGTATCGTCCCTCTCCATTTATCGTCATGTTTCAGTTATTTTCGTTTATAGCAAGACTTAGAAATATTTCTATGGTATAGGTAATTTACAAATCGATGTCTCCATATATTTTCATTATTGTTACAAAATGAAAAATGTTAGTAATTTCATTCAAAATTACAATCAGAGTGTCAGTTTAACTGATGAGATGTATAACGATACGGTACATTCAGGACAAACCTACCGTAATTGATTAGGTATAGAGAATTTGTTATGCGCAATATTTTACGCTTCAAAAAAAAAAAAAATAATGTTCACATAATTTTCCTTGCTTTTAATTGCATTTCTTAAATATATAATCAGAAATTAATTCGGTCATCATTATTTAAAATAAATCGATGTGTCGATATTTGGGTATCAATAAAGAGGGTTTTCCATTTATCGTCATGGGGTGACGATAAATGGTTTTCTGATCAATTTCGAAATAGTGGTTCAAAAACAGTTTAATGGTTAGTAAATATATTTATTCTCAATATTTATTCAATTTTACATACTTAGATAGCTTTTACCCATTTATCGACCTAGTGGAACTCAATTATAGGGTGGTAAGGTCCTATACATATATAATAGAATCAGAATAGTTGATTATACTATTCAATATACTTTGTTCATCTGAATAATGATTAGTAAAAAATTAAATTTGATTTAAATAGAAAAAGTGTCACCTAATTCGATAAAACGTAGAAAATTTTCACAAGTTTTAGACGTAGGTACAATGTTGTTGTATTGCCGTACACGTTATCCAAAGAATGTTTGTACATCTGCGTGTGATATTCATAATTAATATATAGCTCCTATTTATCTTAAAATAATTTAATAGGTAGATTAGTGTTTACATTTATCTGAGATTCGGTTAATTATTATTTACACAGTTTACGATGATATATATTTTGTAAACTTCATCTATTGGGAAAAACAAACAACGTGATCTATCAAAATTTCGATACGACTTTGGTTTTCTAAATCTTTTTCTTCTCAAAATAAATTGATAATTTAATGAGAAGGAAATTAAAAATATTGCCGCTTTGATTAATTACTTAAGGGGCGTTTATACGGGCACTGTGGGGCACACATGTGTGCCACTGCTGCATGTGTGTTCAGAGCTCGATCTCGACACACTTTTCGAGTGTGGCACACAAAAAGGGCGATTGGTCTTGGAGCGAATGCATGTGTGGCACTGCTGTGTGCTGGAGCAATACATAGGCTATAGCGTATAATTGAGTTGCAGCTAAAATAGTTTAGTATTTTTGATAGGTATTAGGACTAGTAGGTTAAATAAAGTTTTACAAACAGGGTAAAAGGATATATTCACGAGATGGTTAATAAATTTGGGTAGGTTAGTGGCAAGTTAAAGCCTGTAAAACAACAGTGAAGATTTGAAAAGTAATTCTGCGGAAAAGCTTTTATAACATTTACTAAACAAAACATCATTACAATATGAATTTCATAGAAATAGTAAAGATATTTAATTCATTGATATTGAGGGATAACTTGATGTATATTATTTTCATTAATTTAAAAATAGAAAATACTTCAATACTTATGTGTATTTCATAATTCAGGTCCTTCAATTATACTACAGTGCTTCATAACTCAGGAGTTTTAGTTACTGTATTAACTTAGTAATACATTATAAAAGCGAATATTTGAACAATATTTATAACATCTACGATAGGATATATTAGTCACTAACACGTACCTAAACTGAACCACTGGCAGCTGAGTGACACTCAGCAGTGCGGGCACAAAGTATACGTGTGAACACTTTACTGGAAAACAGTGCTACACACTGCGTTGGAGAAGCGTTAGGGCAGTGGCACACTTATGTGCCCGTGTAAACCCCGTTTTACGTAGGGTTTTTTACGTCTGCTGCAGAATCGGAGGCCAATTCACGGACTTCAAAATGTAATTTTATTAAGAAGAGATTCATGAACAAAGTCAAATACCACCTCTCGGTGTCTAGCTCATGGATGCAGGAAAGCTACTTCGTGAATGTAGTCACTTACCAAAAATGTGACGAAGAAGTACTTCGTAGGCTTCATTTACAATCAACTCTTCATTTTCCTCTTCTATCCGTGATTGAAGCGAACGGTGCTTGTGTCCCTTTTTGTTACATTCCTTGGTAAGGGACTGCATTCACTGAGTAGCTTTTCTACATCCATGAGCATTGTCACTGACGGTGGTAGGTGACTTTGTTCATGAAGCAACTTTCCTTTCTGACTGCTTCTTCGAGTCCCTTATATTTAATTTCATTTTGACATCAGCGATAATATGACCTTTGGCTTCGAAGCAGAGGTTAAAATCGTACTATAATCAAGAATTTCTCCATTCTTGCATCATTTTCCCTACTCAGACAGCTTTTCCCCCATTCTACCTGTTTTCTCCATTCTACCTGTTTTCCCCCTTCCACCTGATTTCCCATTCTACTTAATTTCCTCCATTCTATCTAATTTCCCCCATTCTACGTGATTTCCCCCCATTCTACCTAATTTCCCCCATTCTACCTAATTTCCCCCATTCAACCTAATTTCCCCATTATACCTAATTATCCCCAATTCTAACCTGATTTTCCCCCATTCTACCTAATTTTCCCCATTCTACCTAGTTATCCCCATTCTAACCTGATTTTCCCCATTCTACCTAATTTACCTCCATTCTAACTGTTTTCTCCATTATACCTGTTTTCCCCTTCTACCCGATTTTCCCATTCTACCTAATTTCCTCCATTCTACCTTATATCTCCCATTCTACCTAATTTTCCCCCATTCTACCTAATTTACCCTCATTCTACCTAATTTCTCCATTCTACCTAATTTCTCCATTCTAACTATTTTCCCCCATTCTTCCTAATTTTCCCCCATTCTACCTAATTTCCCCCCATTCTACCTAATTTTCCCCCATTCTACTGGATTTCCCCCATTTTACTGGATTTCCCCCATTCTATCTTATTTTTCCCCATCCTGTAAGCTGTTCAATGAAAATTTTATTCTGTGTACGATATCACCCATGTTACATGTATCGACACATGACGATAAATGGGTAATAACATGTGACGATATTTGGTTTCAACATGTCGATAATTGGAGTTTTTCATATTTAATATTTAATTCAATGTAGATTAATTTATACTAAACGAATTGCATAGTACTTTATATGGTTTAAAAGATTTGAATTTCATCTTTTAGTTGGTTTTGTCGTATATGCATTAGTAGAAAGGAGAGTTACACAATAATAATAGTTTTGAAGGAAACCTCTTAAGTGGCCGATAAATGGGGACTTTCCCCCATCAATTTCCAGTCTGCAGAATATGGGACATTTTTTGCATTTTCTGTGCGAACAATTCTTAATTTACTCCTATACTTACATGTAACTTACTGAGAACAAATGCCAACATAGAGGATTTCTTGGAGAACCTCAGAACAGTTTACCAGTTCCTGCAGTCTGGATTAATTTTTGAAGTCTGTAAAACTCCAACAGAGTAATTAGTTCTAAGTTCATCAGAAAGCACCTATTTTCCCAGACTGGGTGCATGCTATAATTTATTAATTTAAGTTTTTAACGTGTGTTTTGATGTTTCTGTTGTTAGAGACCGCAGTTTGTTAGTGTGCCGCAATTTCGCACACTAACCGACATATCGGTGGAATTCTTTCCCATTTATCCTTTGAATATAATATTTAAATTTTATATAGATATATATATATATAGGTAAATAATTAAGAGCGT
The DNA here is from genome assembly GCA_947561585.1 of Caprella mutica. Taxonomy (NCBI): domain Eukaryota; kingdom Metazoa; phylum Arthropoda; class Malacostraca; order Amphipoda; family Caprellidae; genus Caprella; species Caprella mutica. Next base: position 76,595 of record CANNZV010000101.1, read on the forward strand.
ATTAGCCAGTCAGAGAGAGGCATACAACCAGTCTGGAAAACTTCTTAGGCTAACAGATGAACTCTATATGCTTAATGCTGCGAATTATACAATTTCTTGATGTGATCACATCTAATGCCCAAGATAATCAAAATAGATGTTTAAATTAACGTATAGTTTGATGTGGATCCGATTTCCGAAACGTATACATGCCCCTCCCCCAGCCCCACCTGCATCACTGGAGGGGGGGGAGGGGGGTGTGCTGTGCACCCCACTTCCAAGGTGACTAGCCATATACAGTTTATATACTATAGAATAGATTAATTTTGCGTAAAATGGGGTAGAGAATAGAGATGTCCAACATTGAACAATAAAACCTAATTGTTATTCTGTTTATATATATTTGCCAGTCTCAGTCTGCAAAGCAGTTAGCTTTGCATGTCCATCTGGTCCAATGGCACATGACGGATGATGTCGCTAAAGATTTTTGGTTATATTTTTTGAGTGAAATTTGAAAATATATCTTTATAAGATCTTGGAGACAATTTCCTAATTAATTCCTATGTGTATATGATATGATTATTGGTTACTACCTTCTAGTGGAGACATTTTAATTAATTCTTTTCATTTTATTATTTAGGCTTGTTGGTAATGGTAGAATTCCACCATCTCGTTGGTAGAATATTTCCCCCTTAATCCCCTTTGAAAATAATATTCTAGGCTCTAGTTAAGTCTGTGGATTTCATGATGAATTTTTATCTATTATAATTTATTTATCTATTTAAATAACAAATTGGGGAAATTTAAAATGTTGGTAGTCGGTGCCCAGTGGATCAGCCAAATTATTGGAAATATGTTGATGGACTGGTGGTCCATGTAAAATAGTTTGGCTCATAAAATCACCATTTGTCTCTCCAGCTCTCTCCAAAAATAATAAATTTTCTTTCCAAAATGATCAAATTATCACAAATTCTTTCCAAAATAACATTGTAGCATAGGAGGGAAATAAATATTTCTCACTATTTGCAATTGAAGGGCTCAAAATTACTGTCAGAAACTCCACATTATAATGGCGAGTGAGTATATGCTTTATTACCTGGCTGGTGGTGGATTATTTCATCCCTTTGAATCCAGGCTGCAGAATATGTTATATGGCAGATATTTGGGATATTCTTTATGAATAATTTTGAATTAATTACTAAATTTACATTAATTTTGTACAAACACTTATAAATTAATCCCTATTTTTACATTATTTTAACTGTGAACAGATTAAGAGATCTCTATGAACACTTTACCAGTTTCTGCGGACTGATGGAACATTTTCTGTGGGATCGATCTTCCTGGATTTCTTCCTATATTTACATGCATCTTACGAAGTTACTCAGAAGTGAGAGACTGAGAGTACAAATTCTCAATTGAAGGATTTTAAGATTTACTGTGTATTTTAGTTACCAGTTTGAACAACCCTTAATTTTTTTCTATATTTCCTTTTACTTTGCTGAAGAATAAGGAAAGAAGGCAAAATAGAGGATCCTTGGGAGAACTATTTACCAGTTCTTGCACTGAGTTCTGACTGGGTGGTTAAGCCTGTATGATTGATATAGGTTCTTTTTTTTTCAATTAATTAATCGGAATTGATTCAATTAGATTTGTATTCGATTTTTATTCATTACTAAAAGAATAGTGTACTTTAGTAGAGAATTATTTTGATAAGTGTACATGAAAATTAAAAATTAATTCTGATTGTTTGTAACTCCTAAATGTGTGAAAATTATCATTTTCATGGCTGATTGTGAATGTCCATCATTCAACTTATTATAATTCTGTAATACCTGACTAATAAATTATTTGTTGCTTACAATTATTAAATAAATTTCCAAAATACTCACTGCTCAGTTTTTTTCAGGTGTAACAGCTAGCTCAAGTTTACCAGAAGTTCAGAGGTATTTGGAGTTGGGTGTGCAAATGCTGGCTAGAGGGAATCTCCATGATGCTTTAGCTCAGTTCCATGCTGCTATAGATAAAGACCCCAACAATCATGTCAGCTACTATCGTAGGTAAGTTATGCTTAAACTTATTGAAGCAATTTAATATTTGGTAATTACAATAAATTTGGATAACTGAATAGAGGATTTCAATTAGATCCAAATTAGATACTATCATAGATCACCTAAAGAAAAGCTATATTTATAACAGCTATGACTTTAAGTTACCTCTAAAATGATAGCTTATGATCTACATGGAGCAATTCTAGAACTGAAATAAGAATAAAATTGTTCTACTGCTTTTATGTTCACTCATAAAATGTTCAAATATTTGATGCTTTTTTTCAGAGCAACTGTATTCCTAGCTCTAGGAAGAGCAAAATCAGGTCTGCAAGATTTGAATAAAGTACTTCAGCTGAAACAAGATCTAACAGCTGCAAGGATTCAAAGAGCTTCAGTTCATTACAAGATGGGAGAAATGGATTTGGCTCATATTGATCTGGAAGAAGTGGTCAGTTTCTTTCTATGATGACTTTGAATCACATGATGGTCATCTCTTCAATAATGTATATCCATTTATTTTCCTATTTATCTGCTATATCTAAACTGATAATATTTATTTTAAATTTCAGCTACGTAAGGAACCTAGTAACGAAGAAGCTAATAAACTTTATGCTTCTATTGAGCCGCTGAAACAACAGATGATGGCATCTAAAGATAATATGGATGGAGGTCATTTCAGTGAGGCAATTCCTCTATTGAATCAGATAATCGATGTGAGTAAACATTTTATTGGCACTAACAGTCATTAGTTTTACTAATGGAAATGCATAATTTAATCTTTATTGCTCTTTTCTCTTTGTCAGGAATGTCCATGGGCTGCCTGGGCCAGAGAGATGCGTATTACAGCTTTTGAATCTCTTGGAGATATGCAGAGTGCAATTAGTGACCTTAGAGTCACTACTAAATTAATATCTGACAACACAGATGGTTTCTTCAGACTCTCTAATCTCTATTACAAACTGGGTGATGTGGAACAGTGCCTTGCGTAAGAATATTTGGAGTATTCTCTGATCTTTCTCTAATTTACGTCCCTATATAATACTCAATAATATCTGCTTATTTCAGCGAGATTCGAGAATGTCTGAAGTTAGATCCCGACCACAAGAATTGCTTCACATTATACAAGAAAGTGAAGAAAGTCAACAAGTTGGTGAACAATCTAAATGATAATGTCAATAATAATGAATTTGAAGATTGTGTCAACAATGGTAGAAAGGTGAGTAGCTGCTAGGGTCGGTTCTGAGTTATCCAGTGGTTCCACATTTTCGATCATGCAAAAATAGGAGTTTATTATTTTCTGTGTAGCTATTGGCTATATTTTTATACTTCACATTTCTGTCTAACATCAGCTTTTTTGTTTATAATTTCAGGTTCTAAAAGAGGAGCCCCTAGTTCTAGGGGTGCGCTACATTGCACAGGAAAAGCTGTGCAGGTGCGAGAGAGAAATAGGCCACATTACTGAAGCTAAGACATCGTGTGATGCAGCTCTAGAATACACCAGAGATCCCAGAATATTCTGTGAAAGAGCTGAAATTCATCTGATAAATGATGATTTTGATGCTGGTGAGACATTAAAACTTAATCAGAAATAAGGTTGATTTTCTATGGCTACTGCCGTTTATGTGAACATTATATCAAGAAGCTACCTACTCTCGTTATATTAAATAATGACTTAATTTTTTCAATAAAATAGTTTATATAATTAAAATGTAGTCTTTATTTTATTATGTAAAAGGCCTATGGAGATTAGTAATAAAAGAAACCTAATATTCTAGTTTAAAAATAAATCGCTTATTATTTTCAGTTCATTTAAAATATAAAATCATTCCACTTGTGTTTAATTTGAATTAAGTTACTATTGCATACACTAATTTACCCATTTTTTTCTCATTTTCTTTTTGGTAGCTACTGGACTAATGAATTTTAAATCTTATACTTTTCCTATCGCAGCTACGAATGATTTCCAAGAAGCATTAGGAATAGATGAACAGCACCAAAGAGCGAAGGAAGGGATGCAAAGAGTGCAGAAACTGAAGAAGCAAGCCTCTAAGAGAAATTATTACAAGATATTAGGAGTATCTAAAGGAGCTACTAAGAGAGAAATAACTAAAGCTTACAGGTATTATTCTAATTAGAAGTGTGTGCTTCTTAGATATTTACATTAATTATTGAAGATTATTTCGATAAAACATGTAAAAGGTGCAATATAAATTATTACCATGTATGTTTTTGATAGACTTTATTTTGTTATATTTCCTTGAAGATATTAAATTTTATCTTTGTTTGAAGCGAGATTGCTTCTTTGTTTTCTTTTGTTGGAATTCATTCTGTAGTTACATGAATAATCAATGTCTCTTTTTATCAGATCACTTGCACAAAAATGGCATCCAGACCACTTCAATGGCGACGAGAAAGACGAAGCACAGAAAAAGTTCATAGACATTGCAGCTGCCAAAGAAGTTTTAACAGATCCAGGTAAATTTTGATTTAAGCCAATGTCTTAAACTCCATTAACTCCATTGAATTAACAGCTTGATAAGTAGTCTCTATATAGACATGAAATTTATATCATCAATTAAAAATTCTACTTATTTTAGAATTCAATGAATTAATTTTCCCCTTCAGAAATGAGGAAGAAGTTTGACAGTGGTGAAGATCCTTTGGATCCCGAGTCTCAGCAGCAAGGCAGTCCATTCCACCAGGGCTTCAACCCCTTCCAACACTTCCACTCAGGGGGAGGGGGAGGACATGGGCCAGGGGGAGGGGGTGGATTTAACTTCAAATTCCACTTCTAAATAATAACCTGAACATTTTTAGTCAAAAAATTTTGAGTGGGAGGAAAAGCTGTAGTTTTTTTCTATATTTGTAAATTACTAGTGTACATAAGTAGTTCCCATTATTTATTACTACGTCAATCATACATCTTGTCCAATGAACGCCTTAAATAATAATTTGAGTGTGTAAGATGTGATATAAAGCCTCGTACTCAGTAGATGAGTAACTTTAACCAACTTCCACTTCATTTCTGGTGCCATTTTCCAAAGCGCTGCCTCTTAAATGAACCACTTTCACCTCTTTAACTTAACTATTTTTGTTGAATTTGAAATCATTTTATTCATACAGCTATTTCTATTTATCAGAATTTTATGCAAGGCTTTGCAGTCATTATATATTGAATTAACCAACCCTACATATTGTTTCTCAAAAATTATCAATTCATTTTTTTTTAATTACCGTTTTGTTTATTTTCTTGCTTTGTTTGCAGTTGAGGATAATAGAGTTTGTGACAAAGACTCTCTTTAAAGTGAGAAAGAGTTTGTGACCATAAACTATGTCACCCATTAAATTTTATTCTGGGTGCATTGGTACTGGCACATAGTAGCTCTTCTGCATCCATGAGCTTAACTCTCAGCTAGCTATTTCTTTTTGATCCATTTTCTGATCAGTTGTTATTTTTGTTTTAAATCTTTATCGACTAATTTTGCTCCATTGCAGTTAGATGTACAGATAATTAGCTGTGATATTGCTACAACTCTTAGGACAGCTGAAACCTCTCAAGTTATTCATAATGATGGGCATTATTACTTTATTATATTTATTTGAATGGAATAAAATTGAAGAACACAAGATCTTCCTCTGAATGATTGAATTTAAAAAATTGTTTTATTATCCATGATAAAGCACTTATTGAAATGTCTGCGATCCATATTTCCCAATAACTATTATGCTGAAGAGTTTTCTGGAATGAACAGAAAAATTTGAATATTTTCTCAATACATTTATAATAATATTTAATTCTGTTCTATTTACTTTTTATGAAGCAATATTTATAAATAGGATAATTTATTTAATTAAGCAGAGTTTTGGTTATTTATAATGATGCTAAATATCAAGTTTTATTAAACAATACAATTTACATAAACCTCTGAATATTTTATCCTCCTGCTGGATGATCAATGCTCAAAATACCTAAACAAGTTCCAGCACCTTCATTCATTGGGGTGGTAAACTGTGCCGTTCATTTGTGTTTTTCGTGTGCAAGGAAAATGCAATTTTCTCCAAATGCAGACATTCTTGCCATTACAGAATAGAAAAGTTTCAATATAGAAGCGTTAAACCCGTAACCTGCCTTATCGAGAGGAAAACAACATCTTGAGAAAAACTGACAGCGTGTGGAAGAGGTGATTCTTATCTCACGAAATAAGTGCCTCATTTTGTCAATCGAAGTCTTTCATACAATATGTTTTATTTTATTTAAATAAGCACATTTCTGTACCTAACACATTAGTGGATTTCAAATTAAAATTCCAAATGTATGTTGCCTTCCATTTAGAATACGTACAATAGGCAATTTGAGACAGTAAGTGGTTACCATGGCTACCACTAAACAAAACACTTCATCGTTGAGGTGAACTGTTAAAGTCTCCCTGATGAAATGGACCTAAAATTCAGGTTGGATTCGATTGAAAGGAAAAAACAAGTAATGTATGTAAATATATTTTAGAAATATGCTTCAAACCGATTTTTTCTGTATATCATTTAACGAACTGCATTCCTTAAAAATGCAGAAATGAGAAACGAAAAGTCTATGAAGAAGTAAAGAAACGCATCCCAACAATAAAAATGGCTGAAGAAAGAAATGCAAATTTGAAAAAGGTACTGTAATTTATCTTTGTTACGTATATTATCATATCTCTCTTCTTAGAGAAAACTATGTAACATTTTGATATGGATTTCTTTAACATTAATAATCTATTTAATATACATATATTAAAATATATACTTCTTTTCTATTACAAATATGCAGGAAATTGAGCATGAAATAGCGGTGTTAAGATCTACCAGAAACTCGCCTACAATGTTAGAGATCAACACCAAAGTACAGCAGTACTACTCTAACAAACACTGACTACTGCAACTGATTTACCCGCAATTGAAACGTGCCAATGTCCTTTGCTGGAAAAAAACGAATTAGTATGAAAGAAGTACCTTGAGTTTGTATAATGTTATTAGTGGAAGGGTAGATTAAGATAAAAATATTCTCTAATAAAATTATTGAGTTATCTAATGTTTTTAATTATAGGTCCTCTCTAGGCTCCTGGAAAAAAATGAGTTTATTGCATAATAATATAGAACTAAGGTCTACGATCATTATTGTGCAAACCACATGCAATTCGGTTCAGTATATATTATGTAATTTGTTTTTAAAGTTTTTTAATATTTTGTGAGCAGCAATTGAGCGAATCACTAATCTGATGCTCAAGAAGAAGATTGTACACTCTTTGTTTTGATTTTAAATTTGAATTTTATAAACAAAACATGCGTTTTCGGCCTTTGTTTGAATTATTTTAGATATTAATTGTTTCCTAAAGTATATAAACGTTTCTATTATAAGTTCATTCAATTTTATACCTTTACACGAATATTAAATGGATTTATTAAACCTAATATCTAGTAGACAATCAAAACAAATGGTGTACATTCTTTTTCTTCAGGCTGAAAATTTCCTAAATTAGTAAGTCGGAAGTAAAATAGGTTTTGTAGAGTTTTGATTATAAAAATCTTTAAAAGCATATAAAATTGAAAATATGCTACCAAATTCGATGCAGTTTGCAGAAAAATGATAAGAAACATTAGCCTCGTTGAATAAAGCAATAACAATATTTGCTTGGAGGGGACCTTTAAACTATTTTATGAAATCATGGAATTTAATAATTTGGTATAAGTCCTATAGGAAATATATGTAATATACATTATACATATAACTAGGGATAAGACAATATGCAGCATAAAATATGCATAATTTTTGACGCGATATGCAGCATATTATATGCCTATTTCTGCATATATGCAAAAAGTCAATGTGCATATATGCAGAACCAAAATGCATATTGGAAATATGCATATTATATGTCAGAAATTATTCAATATAGTGTGCATATTATGGGTGTAGGTCTCTCTGTTTTTTAATTTTTATTTACCTATATTACTTAATCCTTATTGACACTTTTGTAGTTCATTACTGATTAAACATAAAATATATGTATATCGGGTGGCGGCACGCCCCCCTACCAGGTCATTAACACTAGGTGGACCGCAAATACAAACTTCCTCGGTGGACCGTGCGGGTCATTTTAATTCGCACTATCAAATAATGTTATTAGGGCTTAATTATACGATGAATGAAGGATTTATTTGTTGCATATGACTGTTTCATTAATATATAACGGTACATTCAGAGGTTTTAACTTGGTTTTTATAGTTAGTAATAGTCAAAACATTGTTTTTAGTTAGTTTACATTTTATTATGGCAAGTGAAATATTGCATGTACTATCGCGGAAAAGTGTATCCGTCCAATTGCTGAGGCGCGCATGAATAATCTAGTTCCCACTGTACCACGGATTATCGTACGCTACCCCAAATTCTCATTTTACCCCCGCATGTAAGAAATTTCGATTCTTTTTAATGCAGTGCGGGACATTTCGTCTTCAGCCGTCATGGTGAAAAGTCATCAAATTTCACTCTCTCTATTTAAAAACTTGTGTTTTAGGCAGATCGAAAATTAGTCTTTCTTTAGATAATTTCACTTTAGCCTGGATAAGTTATTCTTCAGTCTTTCTAGCTGAGGACTCTATTTTTTATTGTCATGCTCATATGGAACTATATCTTTTACTTATACATTTGTAAATTAATTTTTTTCGCTTTTATTTTCTTAGTTCTAGATTCAAAATTTTAAGCTATATTTTTTAACTCTGTTAAAAATTGTTAATGCTATCATTTTTAGGCAGCTTTATCCTTGAAATTGAGATATTCGAAAGACTGATCAGATTTCTGAGCTAGTTGTTTTCTTCTTGTATATGAACTCTAAATATATTTACCAGTTGATTTTTTACTGATAGCTGAGACTAAGTCCAGCTCAATATCAAGTGTTTCTGTTCTTGATTTCATTTCGAATTATAAATTTATCAATATTTCACAGATTTTCTTGAAATTGCTGATGGAATTTGCAATTTATTACCAAAATGTGTGCTTCCAAAACTTTTGTATCTTTACTTCTGAACTTTGAAATAATACCGAACTTCAGAATTTTTCAGAAATAGCAAAATTAGATTTTTTGTACTTCTTTACATTACTCTGTAAAAAATACGGAATTCTACTTTATATTATTGTGCCTAAATTCCTTTGAATACGATCTGTAGACATGGAATAGAAAGAAAAAAAAAAAAACACCTAGAGCTGTAGCTTATAACCACATTTTATCTTTTTATTTTACCCTCCAGACTTCTAGATTTTAGGTAGGTATATACTTTATTAAATGTTCTATTATGCATATGATTCTTCCATTCGTAAATAGCCGCCGGTTTACGTCATAGTTCTATAATGTAGACTGTAGTATATACTTTTTGTTTAAATTGTTCTTTCTGTATTTATAAATACCTTTAAATTTAAATCTTTTTCAGGTTTTAGTCTCACAATACCTATAGATATAACAATATTTATGCACTTTAAAAAAGGGAAAACCTACGAATAATCTTCGGAACAGCTGGATGCTCAAGTTTAGTGTTAAACGGTAAATGTAATTACTAATATTCACCTAATTTATTTTTCCCATAATTTTTATCTTCTAATTCTACTACCAAATTCTCGTTTTTATTTTGTGCAGGTAACTCTTAAGAAATTTCTTTCTTTCTGGGTATCAAAGAATTTATAAGTCTGCATGAGCTCTAGGGTCACGCAGGTAAATTGCGGCCCTTTAATTTTTATTGCAGCCCTCTCAAGAGAATCTCTAAAACATTTTGAATCAAAATTACATTAAAATGTTGCATAGCTATCAAAAGAAGCACAGTGAATGCTTTAACTTATTAATTTAAGTTTTGACGTGTGTTTTGAAGCTATGATGTTTCAGTTGTTAAAGGCCGCAGTTAGTAAGTGGGCCGCAATTTACCTGCGTGACCCTATCATGAAGCTGTTTGTGGTGGATTTTAATAGAAGGGGGTTCTCTTTGGCCTCGAACTGTTGTTAATTGGATTAATAATTGTCTTTTTTCATTTTTATTATGTTTATCTTTTTACGCCACTTGCAGTTTTAGAGGATAGCACTAGGTTTATGCTTTCAAAATACAAGGTCTTGACTTTTCGGTTTATTAGGCTTGTAGGCTTAATTTACTATCCCCTTTTCATTTTAATCTTCCATCCGTGAGTGTAGCCTCCGGACTTTAAATTGGGTCCTTTTTTATTCGTTTTAAGTGAATGCATTCTCGGAGTAGCTCTTTAGTATTCATGAGCATTGTCACCGACGGTGGTAGGTGATTTTGTTCATGGAGCCACTTTCCTTTAATACTGCTTCTTCCAGTCCCTTGTATTTAATTTCATTGTCAGCGATATGGCCTTTGGATCCAATGAAAACGTTAAGCCCCTACTTAAATTAACAGAGATTATTTATTAATAACTTTATACTAAAAAAAACTATCTTAAATTCATAAGAGTAAATATGTAAGATATTCATGTTGCATTTATGAGTTTTCAACGAATGACACTATGTAACAGTCATGAATTGAAGAAAGAGGCAGAGAGTTTTTCGATACAAACAGTTGCAAATTGGATGATGACCAAGTTTTTTTTCTTTTTGTTTCATTGAAATTCACTGTTTTGCAGAATAGCAATAGATAGGGATAACAATGTAGTCTTAGATTGTTTATTAATATAATTTGCAATATGTTTTTGCACCCTGTTTGTTCATTTTCCTCTTACTTCCGCGATTACTAGATTCTCATTCCGTAACATTCCATTGACGAGTCTCTTTCATTCCATTGACGAGTCTCTTTCATTCCATTGACGAGTCTCTTTCATTCCATTGACGAGTCTCTTTCATTCCAATCACGGCGTCTCTTTCCAATCTAACTGCTAGATCTATATTAAGGTCTTTTCTATTTATTTTCCGATTAACGAAATCTCGAAACCATTATATTCGCATCAAACCTAGTCAATAACAATAACTTATATACTAATTTATATTATTAAAATTTGTTTCCAGTTCAATGGGTAGAGCGAGCATTCGCTAGGTGGAACTCTAAAGACCACTACCGATGACCAGATCACTTCTCACAATAAAGCGGAAGAATCAAACGACAGCAGTGCAAATCTCCCTATTCTCAATTGGTAAGGACAAATTTCTATTAGTTCAGTGATAACTGATAGAATTAGCAAAGTTATTCGTATCAGTTATGTTTCATAAATATATAATTTAAAAAATGTATGAAAATTGTTAAAGATATAATATAGAAGGCTAATTGGCTGTATCCTCAATCTGTTGAGGTGAATATAAGAGAAGGGCACAACAGCTTCAGGCTTATCATTTTTTGTGGCTAATTGTAGTTTCTGAGGATAACTCGTTATGTTTTTTTTTTGTCCGGTAGGCTTCATTTATTATCACCTCTTCATTTTCCTTTTCCATCTGTGAGTGCTGCCACCGGTGTTGGTGACTCTTTTCGTCACATTCCTTGGTAAGTGACTGCAGTCATGGAATTTTTTTTTGCATCCATGAGCGTTGTCTCCGACTGGTGGAAGTTAATTCTTTCATGGAGTCTCTTTCCTTTATAACTGTTACTTCAAGCCCCATATATATTCAATTTCTTTTCAATATCAGCGATATGGCCTAAAAACTTTCAATTAAATTGATTGGCAATTGTAAATTATTCCGTTCAAATACTTTACAATTGGTAATTGTGAATACACAACATATGGTTTCTTTAGTTTCTGAAATACTGAATTAATAATACTGACTGTTCATATCCACTCCACGGTTATTTATTTTGCTAGTATTAAAATTTGCAAATATTCAGAGTACTGGTAATAATTAATTAAATTCTTATATAGTTACTTGTATACTATTTTTTTAACATCTGTTGAGAGAGTATAATGGTGGTTCTAAAGAAAATAGTTCATTATAGTTGTATCAACTAATTTTTTTTAACTGTAGCTTTTTGCTTATAGCCTAGTTTGGAATTCTTGACTCATTAAATCATTAAACTAAAACAACGTTTAAACTCTTAAAATTTACTGATAATACGAATAGCTTAATTTATACAATATCCTAGATTACTTCAACATGTAACTTGCCGCTAAAATGATAGTTTCTACAATATGACATTCATATTTGAACATTTAAATAAAATTAAGTAGTTTAGTGCAATTGTTCAGTATTTTCAACTTATTGACTTTCATTTTTTCTATTTTAAAGTTTCGTTCTTTGCATCTCCTTTGACAACAAATCGAATAAAATTAAATACTTCCTTCCATTTTTGAAACAAATATGTATTACCCTTTTTCAGTACAATTTATGTTTCCATAAAGCTATAATCTTGTTTAAAAAAATGACCAATATTTAATTACAAGAAATTAGTAAAATTCAATTATCTCTTTTGTAGAGTTCTTTAGTTTCGTTTAAATTAATTCGACTTTTCTCCAATTAGTTTGTAATTTAGTTCTTTGTAGCATTAATTGTAGTAAGTATTCTACGGATTAGAATTAGACTTTATCTAACAGTTAGTCTCGAGTAATAGAAGATAAATGTAGTGTTTCTATAAAACCACGTTTCTAATGCTAAACATCTATTCAACCTTATCTTGCAATTTCCAAAAATAACTTTGTTGTCTTTTCTTCAGTCATTTTAAATTATCATTTTCTTTCCATCGTTTGCGGTATAACCTCTTAATTCATCAACATAAAGAAAAAATTAAAAATATTAGATCGAGGTGCCACTCTTTTTGGTCCTTTGGGTAAATATTTTGTAAGTTTGATTTTTAAAATTCGAAACACACTCTGATCACAGTTAGGATTTCAATCTATCTGCGTTCTACTTTCCATTAATCTTGTTTTCTATCAAATCTTGTTTCTTCCTTGCCACTCGAATGTGGATTCTTTTAACATAACCAAATGTGCTTCGAATACATACACATTGTTCAGGATTTTGTAGAATAGCGCTAGGGTTATGCTCTTCAACTACGAGGTCTTAAATTTTTGTGTTAGGTAGGCTCGTAGGCTTCATTTACTATCACCTCTTCATTTTCCTTTTCCATCCGTGAGGGCAGCCACCGGTGCTTGCGTCCCGTTTCGTCACATTCCTTGGTAATTTACTGCATTCACGGAGTAGCTTTTCTGCATCCATGAGCATTGTCACCAACGGTGGTAAGTGCCTTTGTTCATGGAGCCACTTTCCTTTCTGACTGCTTCTTCTAGTCCCTTGTATTTAATTTCCTTTTACGTCAGCGAAATAGTCTCGATATGACTGAAGCACGACGTTAAACCCCTAGTATAATGAAAAAATATATTATAGTACGAGATTTTTAATCTCGTTTTCAGATTTTTTAATCAATTTGTTTGTAAACATTTTCAGATTCAAATAACTTCGCACCACTGCAGTTCTCATCGGTGCAATTCTCATCGGTGAAGTTCTCATCGGTGAATTTCCCATCAGGACAGTACTAATCACTGTCAGTGAATTTCCCATCAGGAAAGTACTAATCACTGTCAGTGTAGTTCTCATCAGGACAGTACTAATCACTATCAGTGTAGTTCTCATCAGGACAGTACTAATCACTATCAGATGAGTTCTCATCATTCCCAGGAAGTCTGGTCTCATTCCCTGTGATATCCATTTATTCATGCTTGTTACTTTTAGATTTTCAACGTCATTTTTCCGTGAAAAGGAAGTGCATTAAACTGCGTCCATCGCTTTATTGCAGATCACTATTTTGTAAATAATTTTTATAATATTGATCGTACAATAGTGAAACTTTGGTCACTAGAAGATTGCTTCTATATTAGTATCTTTCTATAATATATTTCGAATCCATGAGAAAATTGGAAAGTTATGAACGTTTATGTATTTTGAAGGCATTTTAACTGTCCATCGCTTTATTGCAGCTCTGTAAAAAGGCCAACAAATGGACGATTAACTTCTACCGAGAGGATACAAATTATAGCAGGTCCTGCAGAAGGGAGGACTTTACTATATTTAGCTTTATAACTAGGAAGGGTTAAGAGAACAATAGTTCCCGACACAAACCCAAGGAGAGATGAGGGTACGAGAAAAAGAATTTCCCCTCGAAATATGCGAAAAATATGCAGGCAAGTCATAAGGCAGCTAAATGATACTAGTGCCTCCATTTTTGACAAGGCTGTCATTGGTCTTACGTCCAAACAGTCCCGATGTAATGTCTCAAATGAAACGGTCAGAAATGCTCAATGGGGCTTAAGACCAGAGAACAAGGCAATCAAGTCATGAGAGTCTCTCAATTGATGCCCAGAGATGTCAGGAAAGAAGTTGTAACACTTCAAGCATGAGATTGTGCGTAGTAATGCAAGAAAATCATCTTTTGCCAACAAGATAATTGCTAATTATTAGGCCAAGGGAACAAGTACTCAACAAAAGAGGCAAGGTAGGATTGGATTGTTAGGTTTACACCCTCTGGTACTCGGAAAGGGCCAATTAACGTTTCACCAATGATGCCCACTTAAAACATAAAGCCACCGCCTCCTTGTTGACGACGAAACCAGTGTGGATAAGCAGCTCCAGTAGGATCCAAACTTTAACCCATCCATCCAGACAATAAAGGGTGGCTCTTTCCTCATCTGTTAAAAGAACAAGTAGGAAGTTTGTTTTCATGTATTTCTGTGTAAATATAATGCCTTTTTCTTATGGGACTTGTCCATAGGAGGCCTGGAAATGGGCTACACGTTCCTTGTCGTCTCATTTAAGACACTGTTTGGACGAATAACAAATCACAGCCTTGTCGAAAACGGAGGCACTAGTGTTATTTGGCTGCCTTATAACCTGCCTGGGTAATTTTCGCATATTTCGAAGGGAAAATGCTTCTCCTCGTACCCTCATCTCTTCTTGGGTTGGTGTCGGGATCTTTCACACTAGAAACTATGTTTCTCTTATCCCTCTCAAATTCATTAGCTAAATATATGAGTCAACCCTTCTGCAGGACCTGTTACAATTTTTACCCTCTCGGTAGAAGTTAATCGCCCATTTTTTGGCCTTTTCACAGATCTGCAATAAAGCGATGGACAGTTAAAATGCCTTCAAAATACATAAACGTTCATAACTTTCCAATTTTGTCATGGATTGAAAAAATATTTCAGCAAGATACTAAGATAGAAGCATTCTTCCAGTGACCAAAGTTTTACTACTGTACGATCAATATGATTAAAATTATTCACAAAATAGTGATCTGCATTAAAGCGAAGGACGCAGTTTAAATACCGAACTAATTTGTGTATTTTATTTATTGTTATGCGTTTGAAGAACTTTAATCTTAGGTAAATATAGAATTAATTGTATATTGTAAGCTCATGTTAATCATTCAACCCTAAGCTTTTAAAAATTGTTCTAAGATTGATACTTCATGTAAACTAGTACTAATCAGAAATCCTTTATTTTAGTAAAAATTGTATCGGGTAGTTTTTACTTTAAAATAACCTGCAAGTGTATTTAGTCGTGTAGTAGTTTTTTAAATTTTTACCTAATTTAATTGTTATCTTCAACTTTTGTAAAACACTATTTTTTATAAATATAAAATAATTATCCATTTTCTATTATTGATCCTTTATTTCTTATTTTTTAAGTAAAAAACTAATATTGTATGATAAGAGGTAGAACTTGCAAGTTGAAAGCCTTAGTTGATAGTTGTCATGAATCCCAGTTTCACTCCGATGTCACAAATTAAGCACCAAAACTGCAGTAGGCTACATTCGTTCAGTTCTTGGAGAAATTTCTTTTGGTTCATCTCATAGAACTTTGTAACTTATCTTATTGTCAACGCTGGCGATGTGACATTTATTGAGAAGAAAAATTATGATCACTTCAGTTATTTTTAGTTCACTATATCACTGCTTGTCAATTGGTCGTGCAAGCATTTAATATATAAAAAATTTTAACTGAAAAGAATCAGTTCACTTGATGATGAAAAAATCCATTAAATTACTGCATTTAAAATCTAAACTAAATAGATTAAGTTACAACTTAGTCATAGCTTTATTTTATTCTTTAGCCTAAAAGAATTTTTCAATTAAATAACTTCAATAAAAGATAGAAAGTATCGGTATAGCCGTATAGGTAATTAGTAATTACTTATTTATAAGTTGATGAAAATTGAGAAAAATGCTTGTCAGCAACTTAATGATTGTTGTCATTAAATTAAGACGTAAGATGAATTATTAATCTATTATCATTTTAAAAACACAAATTTTAATAACTTCCTCATTTGGCCAATATATTGAATGAATTAAAAAAGATAATACACATAAAGGACTACGAAAAAGAAGAGAAACTTGTCTTATCGACTAAATTAGTCATCACTATTAATTTATTGAAATTCTGAATGCAGAAAATCTCCGGATTATAACCGAGACTGGTTATATCCCGTACAGCAAATTATTGAAATGTGAAAAAAATGCGAAGCTATTAAAAATCATATCATTAGACGATTAAATGCTCTTGTATGAATGATTATAATATAAAATATTCGTGGAATAAGATTTGACAAAACTAAAAATAAAACTATAGACATTTACCACAAAGTTGAAAACGTGTATTATAGTTTTAATAATATAGCCTATAGGAGAACAAATAATTTAAAGGTGTAAAAGAAGCGAAGTTATTTAAAATCATATCTGAAGAGGATTAATTTAACTTGTGTAAATGGTTGTCATAAATAATATTTTTGGAATTAATGAGATTTGATAAAGCTAAAGCTAGAAATCTACTTTTACCTCAAATTCGAATAGTTATTAGTTTCAATATTAGAACGACAATTGGTCGAAAGTAAATTGTATAAAAATATACAAGAGTAACTCGTACGAAATATATACCAAGGTTAATTGAATGGAAAATTTCAAAATTATAAATATGCATTTCAAATTATAAAAAAAATACATGTATTCATTACAAAATGAACATTGCATGGATGATACAAATGAAACTATATGTTTATACTTTAATATAAATAATACAAAAATAATATCTAATCACTTGTCAGAAATCGATATGAATGACCCCCCCCCCCCCCCGTCCCTCCTCTAGATACATATATAATCCCCCATTTCACCCAATTACCCTAGCATTTTACCCCAGCAATAGGCTCCTCCTTATTGGGGGATTTTTGAACGCGGAGGAATACTCTCTAAAATGCCACATGCAAAAAATAAGAAAGGTCAAAACTGCTAAAATAGCATACTACAACAGCTGACGGATACTCTTTTCCGTGATAGTACATCAAAGTTTAAAATGCAAGTAGACCAAACACAAATATTAAAGCCGAATATCATGATCATTTTATAATAAATATTATAGACGAATATCATCGTTTTTATATGTAGTAAGTAGAGATATGAAAACAATCACAGATAACCATACTGACTAATATTTATCTCAAATAATTTATCTAGTTATTCACAGTACTTTCAAGTGTAGATTACTGAATTGTTCACAAGTCTTCAGTTGTTGAAGGCACCATGTCAAAATCTGAGTTTTCCTCGTCAGATCTGT
Organism: Caprella mutica; assembly: GCA_947561585.1. Lineage (NCBI taxonomy): Eukaryota > Metazoa > Arthropoda > Malacostraca > Amphipoda > Caprellidae > Caprella > Caprella mutica. The sequence goes on from CANNZV010000101.1 coordinate 94,178, forward strand.
TTCACCATGAAATTTCTTATATATTGTAGTACCTGTAACCTCTCAGTATAGCACAATTAGTATATCTGGATTACATTTATACCTTTACAATTGTATCTGACAAATTGAGAAGCAACAACATATTAAAATTTGCAGGGGCCAATGACGTGATGACTCCTTTATTGACTACCTTCTTACAATTTGATGAACAATATCTACTCCATGTATAATTGGTTACAGTATTTGTTCTTCAGAGTCTGAAATATTTTAGGATCATTAATTGAGATTGACGAATCAGTATGAAGCAGAGAGAACATTATTTTGCTATATGTTCTTCCTATTCTTGAATAGCATTGATGTATACGGAGGTGCCTTGGGTGAGTTTATATAAGGGGAAATTTCATATATGATACAAAAATTAGTTCCGATGACTGTTATCTTCTTCAGTAAATTCACTGCTAGTCTTACAGACGGGGAAAAGGTTGTCTGTAGTAACATTCTGTCCTGTACCAGAAAACAGGACCATAAGCTCAAAAATGACGTAATGATAATGATTTCTCTTTGTGCCACTAACTATCTCTTCCAAATGAGGAGATCCATTTTCCAAATATTCACACGTCGCAATAACAAGTAACCTAAATTGTTACAGAATTCCCTTGTTCACCAGGTATGTATTGAGTGAACTGATATCGCAAATTTGTTGAAAAGAGATGCTCATCAATAGTTACGAAACTCTTGCCTTATGATTTGTCCATAGATGTTGCCATAAAAAATGTATTTATTTCATCATTAGTGAGCGGTCTTGGCAACATGTTTACTGGTTTGGTTGTTTAGACAGTACTGAAATGAGTGTGCAAGTGCTCAACTATTATCATATAAGTATTGAGCGACTCTGTTTAGACTGGTCAATTCATTATCTCAATTTGGCAGTACCCAAGTTAACGTCAAAATGTAATCTTATGAGAGCGGGTTAAAATGACCCGCTGGGCTTTGGAGGTAAATGTTAAAATAACTCATTAAATAATTTAGGAACAAATTTTTAATTTCTCATGAATATTGACCTCGAATATTCATGAAAAGTCAGTAAATTTCATACATATTGGTGCACTAACATGGAAATCTTACCGAGTCAAAAATTATTTGCGGGCTAAATGACCCGCCGGTCCGCCGTGTTTTAAACAATCATGAAGTGTGCAGTACAACAAACTAGCGGATACAACAAACTACATTAGCAAACAACTCTCAGTTATTTCTACTTAAGTAGTTCTTCATTTATTTAACTAGGTAAATAAGGATTAAAAAACAGGGAGGGGGGGGGGGGGGCTCTTGATTGTACCCCACATATTATATGCTAAATGTTAATTACATAATTTAAAATAAAGTTAATCTGTATATAGTTATGTTTTGAATGTAATTGTTTTTTGGATGTTTGAATGGAACTTACAATAAATAGGAGGTGTAATCTCAAGTTTTTATTTTTACTGCGAAATGTTTAACGTTAGAAAACAAAATATAAGTTATATAACAAAGCTGTTTCAAATTTAGACTTTTTTAATAGTTATTAACAATAGAAAGATTGTTAATACGCTGAACTTCCTAAACATAGAAAACGGAGACAATTTTTTGTGATTTTTTCAAGGTAAATAAAAATAACATTAAAATTATAATCCAGATGAGGTTATTATAGAAGCAATTGGTTCAGAAATTCAACATGTCCCATTTTAGGGTTACTTCCGTGTTATTGCGCAGTTTCATGTTTTCGAACACGTAATTTTTTTTATTTAATAATCGTTATTCAACTTTTATTTCAATTGGTATCCATGATACCAATTAGAATAGAAGTTAAATAATAATTATAATATTTTCTTTTCTGACGTGTCCGAAATTGTAGAACAAACAAATAACTTCGAACTTTATACCCTAGTACCAAAAATATTTCACAGAGCGCATGAAATTGCTGTTTTTTAAATGTAGCACAATAATTATATAAATCTAAGTATCTATTAATTACTCACCTACACTGAGTTAGAGATAAGCTATATAGTTGGATTTTAAAACATTTAATAAATTCACGAATTTAAACTTTCATCACAGTCGCAAACGCTTAAAGACCGCATAGTGTATATTATTATTAATATGCTTATATAGTGTTTTAACTCTAAAACAAATTTCCTTTCTATAACTCATAGAAAATGATATATATAATCAAGGAGTGACAATTATATATCTTCTGTTACTCTTCTTCGCTTTAGTTACCGTTTGGTAATTAAAGCGGGGGATGACTGTATCAGTAAAATATATTAATAATATTATTATTATTCCTATTATATGGACGGTATCTTGCGGTTTTTCCGAAAACGAATTTTATAAAACCAAATTCTCCGAAAACTAATTCGCCGAACCCCAATTCGCCGAACCGGATTCTCCGAATACGAATTCTCCGAAACCCAAATTTGTCGAAAATGGATTCGCCGAAGTGTAGATTCGCCGAAAGACAAATTTGCCGAAAGACAAATTCACCGAAAGAATTATTTAAAACAGAATGTGAAATTACACATAAGGTACAGAAAAGAAACGAAACAACGAAATCATAACCCTAAGTTACACTAAATGATCCTTTAATTATATTATCTCTTCGTTAATCAATGTGTTAATCTTTGTACCACTAAATTATTCTTTGTCTTTTCTTATTTTTAAGACGTTCAAGCTTTATTCAGTCAGAATCAGTCAGTCAACTACGGGAGCATGTTTTATTTCTTTCATTTGAGCGTTTGGTTGTTTCAAGATTGTGTGTTTCTAGTGTGTTTATTCATTTTTGTGAATATTCCATGTTTACTGTATATTTTTTAGTCAGTTGGTAATATTACATTATTAATATTTATTCCATTTATTGCGTTTAAAATATATAATTGTTAGTAATGAATAACATAACAATTAGTTGTGTTTATATCATATGGTTAGTGAATAAATTCAAAATAGAGAAAGATTATTATAATCAAGTGATTTGTTAAATAGATCAAACAATTTAGTGATAAATCACTAACACAGTAAAATTATACAGTGTTTACACTAAGCACGCTAAGTTACAAATGTTCATATTCAATGTGAAAGTGATTTAATAAACTGTCAATGAGACAAAACTCTCTGTTCCACTTGGTCTCTCTCATATTAGAAATTACAAATCTTTGTTCACTATTCCCATATTTGAAAAAAGTTTACAATGCATTTTAGGTATTTTGTCCGTTAGGCATTTTGTCCTTTAGGCATTTTGTCCACTAGTCATTTTGTCCGTTAGCGTTTTGTCTGTAGGCATTTTGGTCCGTAGGCATTCTGTCCGCTCACGGTTGTTCACAAGTCAAACATAAACATCAAACCAATCACAGTATTCAGGGCTATCATGTGATACTTCACAATTCGTTTTAAATTGCACAGGGATCGAGTGGGGTGGACTTGAATTTGCAGTGTGTAACAGCACATCAGAATTGGTAGTGTAGCATGTATTTTTCTGTGATACACTTGATGTTTAGCAGCTCCAAAATGTATGTGAGTGCTTCTCACTCTATGGAATATCTTTATAATATCCTATACCACATATATTAGTAACTATACTTATGTGATATTCATAGTTATTAAAAAATTGCCATTGAAAAATTGAGTTGATCATATATGATCACTTGACCGATTCATCGTATATGATAAGTGATCATATATATGGACAACTGGCCCGATATAAGCATACATTATTGCTGGTGATCATATATGATCACTTGGGTCGAATAGTGAACACTTTATTGGTTTGACATTTCTTTAATTTTATATAATAATAGTTTAAAATGTTGAATAATATGCCTGGTTACATGCAAAATCTATAATGAAAGTATCATAGCATATTTCTCGTAATGAACACTGCTTAAAAGATCGATAATTTTTTTGTATATAATCAAAAAATCACACAGTTTAGGATTGAGTCATGAATTAGATTAACATTTACTCCTTCTCTTTCATATAATTGATATATCCATAATATCAATTTCCCCATCATCATTCAGTCGCACGAAGTGAGTGAAAGGCTGTATCTTTGGGAGGAGCACAAGCGAAATCTGTGTCAGATGACTGGGGGAAGTAAGAGATGATAGCTTTTGGAGTGTTGTGGAAAGAGAAAAAGGGGTCAGTAGTGCAAAGTGGGGTAGGGTGCTGCATAAGAAAACAACGGAGGTGCAGTGAGGGGTGGAGAGCCACAAATCATGCACTAGTTTGAGAAGGTATCGGTGGAGCTGCTGAGGATGCAGTGGAGTTAGAGAGGAGCAGACGGAGGAGTACATGAAGTATCAAGATTGACGGTACACATCGCTAGAGGAGGAAGATTACTGCATTATCAGAAAAGCAGTCAATTCAAACACTAAAAATGCGCAGGGTAGACGAAGAAGGAGAGAACACTGAAAGTGCAGGAGTTGCGAAAAGGAAGTAGATCGAGGAGAGGAGCCGGTGAAAGAGTAATGTAAGGGAGAACGGAGATATGGGCCTCTGGATGTGGTCCACGGTCACCCTTTAGCAAGGATGATGAGCTTAGAGAGGTGATGGTGCGGGAAAAGTTAGATGTGGTAATGGTTTGATGTCGAAGCTGGGAGAGAGGTACAGAACACCAATGATGGAAGGGTATGATGGAGTGAGGAAAATAACACAGTTGTTCGTGGTGCCAACTAACAGGAAACGAGAGAAGGGACTAGTTAGCATCTATATACCCACCAGTGGGGAGGAGAGAGGGATATATAGGAGTGCTGTGAAGGAAGGGATTCAACATGAACCACCCGCTTTGCGAATCTCATAATGACGAGGACGCGAGGGGCTGGAGGAATGTATGACAGAGGAGGATCTGATATTCTTAAAGGTCCCCTCCAAGCAAATTTTTTTATTGCTTAAATCAACGAGGCTGATGTTTCTTATCATTTTACTGCAAACCCCATCGAATTTGATAGCATATTTTTAATTTTATATGCTCTTAAAGATTTTTATAATCCAAACTCTACAAAACCTACTTTACTTCCGACTTTCTAATTTTCAGTCTGAAGAAGAAGAATGTACACCATTTGTTTTGATTGTCAACTAGGTATTTGGTTTAATAAATCTATTTATTATTCGTTTAAAGGTTTAAATTTGGATGAACTTATTATAGAAACGTTTATATGCTTATAGAAACAATTAATATCTTAAAAGAAGGCCAAAAACGCATTGTTTGTTTAAAAATCTAAATTTGAAATCAAAACAAAGAGTGTACAATCTTCTTTCTCAGCGTCAGGTTGGAGATTCGCTCGATTGTTGCTCACAGAGTATTAAAAAACTTTAAAAGCAAATAATAAAATATATACTGAACTGAATTGTATGCGGTTTGCGGAATAATGATCGTAGACCTTAGTTCTAAAATATCATGTAATAAACTCTTTTTTTTTCCCGGAGTCTGGAGAGGACCTTTAACGTCAGAAGAGTGACAAGAAACCTATATTTTGAGAAGTTGAAAACAAGGAGGACATGGTATTGCCCGGGAATGTAGCAATAACAGGGATGAGGGGGGACATAGGAATAGGCACAATGAAGAGCTAGTAGAGTGGCACGAGGGAGGTTACAGTACTATAGGAGAGTGGAGCTGGGGAAGAATAAGTTGTTGGCTAGAGTGATGAGAAACGCGCAGGTGAAAGAGAGTGAGTGGATGAGGGAGACGAGGAAGTATATGAGCTGGGCGGGGATTGATGAGGAGGAGTTAAAGGCAATGTCAAAGGAGGAAGTGAAGAGAAGAGTTGCGGGGGTGGTGCACGTGGAGTGGATAGAGGAGGTTGAGCGGAAGAGCAGTCTGAGACTGTACGGGAGGTTTAAGAGTTAGATGAAGGAGGAGGATCATGAGGGGGGAATGGCATCAAGGCTGTGATTCGCGGCAAGGACGGGATGTTTGAGGTTGGAATGTAGAAGATGGGGTGAGGAGAGCGACAGGTGTAGGTTGTGTTCGAAAATATAGACCCTATTAATAACATATACGTACGTATTGCTAAAATTATTTCACAGAGCACAAAATTTCTGTTTTATATAACACAATTATATAAGTCAAAATGTCATCTAATTACTCAACTATTATGACCTTTATTTACTGAGTGAGAGTTAGTATATGGTCAAATTTTGATTAATGCATTCATTACTTTGAACTTTCATCACAGAGCTTTCATCTGTATTCTAAGTTGTGAAAACATTTTCTTTAATTTGAACTCATAGAGAACGAAATTTTTAAGGAGTTACAATTATATAAAAATTTGACCAACTCATTACTATTTGAAATAAGAATAAGTTGTGATTTTGGTTATAAAAGTGGTGCCTGCCTGTATTGTTCTATTCACTTTAAAATTTCTTGTAAGTATCTCCGAGTCCCTTAATATCAAAAAAAATAGTAGTAAAATGCATCCGAAGTGGCAAAGTGGCAGAGCTGCTGGCACGAGGACGGATAGACCCACGAACGATACCTGGACACATCACTTCATTTCTACCCATTTAATTTGTATGTAACATTTATCAAATTGATATGCACCTAAACGTACAGTGCGTTATATCAATGAAGTAAGAGTTTTCAATTTTTATTTATTTATTTATTGGATGCAAGTGGATATCGTTTCGAAGCATATTAGAGTATATGATTAGGCGTCTGTTCGATGTAAAATCCCTATGTATGTTAGAAGTCGTAATTTATCTTTCTATTCAACGCTGTTATAACGGTATCGCTCCGATGCCAAATATACTTGGTATGATGCGGTTTAGCGGTGCAAACGGATATCGGATTGATGTCTACTTGATGTCACCATGTCTAATTTGTTACTGGTATTCGATGTCGGTAGAGAGGTTATACAGAGTCGTTTAGACATCGAATAGATACATTCATGTTTGCTGGGTGGGAGTGCGGATTGAAATTTTTTTTTGTTGTATAAGTAAGACAGGCCTGATTATAAAGGAATCTGTACATTGGACACATTGACCTTGACTATATTCAATGATCTGTGCTCACACTCCCACTCTCTCTCTACAGACTTTTACAGGGTCCGTTTCCCCTCTTTCAGTTATCAAAACATAAAACTCGGATTACCTATATACGGTCTAGCTAAACGTGATGCAAACGATAATATTGTTCGGATTTGTTCCTCCTGGACAATTTCTCTGAACGATAATAGGTATTGTTATTCACAAGTTTCCGTGTCATAACGGCCACAAGCTTTATAACTAGGGTGTTTTTCCAATATTGATAGCTAGTAGGTATCTCCCTAATACAATTTTAAATGAGACTCCTGAGTCGGAGAGTCCTAACTAGTATTAAAATATTATTGAAGTATGATTTAATTTGAATGATTAATTGATTATATTCAAACTAACTAACTTAGTCTACACTAGGTAGGTAACTAGATCAGATTATGGATGTTGAATTATAGATGACAAGAGATGATTAGATCCAAATCACTTACCTAGATCAGTAGAACAATAAAAAATCATAGATGATGATCATGATGTCATGTGATGATGATAAGTTCAGACTTCAGAAGAATGCATTTTTCTTGTTCTTCAGTTCTTGTAGTAGGCTAGTAACCAGCCACCAGTCTGAAAAGTACAGCAGGATTAGTGGATTAATCCTGCGCCCAAATCCTATTTGATTCCTATGTTGAATGTTCCCATGTTATTTGCTGCTTCCAAATCCCAATTTCTGTAAAAAATCCTGGGTTCTGACCGTCTGAACTCTGAGGAGACCTTCTTTTCAGACTGGCTATGAAATACAGACTGGTCTGATACTCTGATTATACCGAATTACATTCCACTGAATACCGAATTACACCTGATTATACCGAATTATGCCTGATTATACCGAATTTCGCCTGATAGGCTGATTATACTGAAATATGCCTGATTATATCCCAGTCTGAAAAGAAGGTCTCCTCAGACGTCAGACCCATGTTATGTTTTAAAGTATGGGCAAAGTCGCCAGTATATTGACTACTTTTGAGAGGTTAAATTAGTTGAAAAACATGTAAATAACAAGTAAATCAATCTCGGAATAATCTCAAGAGTTAGAGATGCACATGTATCAGAAATGAAGCATAATGATGTTTCTAAGTATAAAATCTTCACAACAATGAAAACATGCAATATAATATACATGTACTTAAATTCTAATGTTTATGTACAATGATATATAAAATAATTGCTGAAAAATATAGTTCGTTAAAACTTTTATATATGATAATATATAAATATATAACCATTCTGTTATGAAGGAAATGTTTGAATCAATCTTGAGGGGAACATTCTATTTATTCCTCTCAGAATGAAGAATAAAGTAGACCCTAAAGAATTTCCAAACATAAGTTAGGCGAACATTCTATTTATTCCTCTCAGAATGATGAATAAAATAGACCCTAAAAAATTTCCAAACATAAGTTAGGCGAACATTCTATTTATTCCTCTCAGAACGAAGAATAAAATAGACTCTAAAGAATTTCAGAATAATCTCAGGGGAACATTCTATTTATTCCTCTCAGAGTGAAGAATAAAATTAGACCCCAAAAAGATTACAATAATTGATTGAAGTGTAATTAAGTGTGATTATACATGGAATTGTGAGATAAATATATTAGAAAGATATGAGTCAAGATGTATAATTAATTATATTTTGATATTTGAAAAAAAAGGGATATTCCTAATACATAAAGAATATTCATTCTAAACTGTAAGGGTAAATATTACTAAGATAAAACAGTAATTGCAGATTCAAAGGTCAACCAGAGTACAGAAAATACCCTGAGAAGAAAATCTTCTTCTAAAGAAAAATTTCAAGGGGGAACCGTAATATTTCCAGATTTATAAAAGAATGAATGTAGTTGATTTTACATGAGTATAAAAAGGATTAAAATGAAATCGTAAATAATAAAAGCGATCGAATAGAACGGATTTATTTCATAAAAATAAATGTAACGAGAATTGTAAAATACGTTCATGTTACGTATATGAATTTATTAATTAAACTCAGTATAGCAGTTTAAATGTAATTAAAAAGTTTGAGTTTAAAAGGGACAGTTAAATAATTTAATAAATAATGTATGGATTCAAATAAAGAAAACGTTTGAAAAGTTTAATGATACTGAAATAAGAGTAAAAGGCTCTTTAGTGATAAATGAGAATTACGAAAATATTTTTGAGTATTGAGTTTAATGATAACAAGAATCTTGATGATATTTAAATTATTACTTGAAAAAGTAAATGAATACATTAAACCTGAGTTAAAGCAAATGAAAAAAAAAAAATAATGAAATTTAATTCTGTACAAGAATTTATGATTATAAAAGGAACATAACGAAATATAATGAATAGCTAAAAAACGACATAGTTTGTGTTCAATTAATTTCTTTCAATGGTTAGATCAATAACATTAACTCTTCAGGGTAACTACAATATACACTGATGTTTAAAGAAATGTAAATTATATATATATATAATGCATTGATGTTTAGTGAAACATAAAATATATATAAATAACTGTGTGTTTGTAAGTTAAGAGTAATTAAGAAAATTATGTTGACTAACACTTATAATTATTGATGAAATGTAATGTAATAGTAGATAAATAATCTATGTAAGATGTAAGTTTCTTGTATAAGCTAGTAAAGTTCACCTGTAATTGCAGAAACACACGTAAAGGAGGCTAACCAAAAGCAATGAACCCCATCCATCTGACGATCTGACGTTATGGGCAAGACATCGGTTGAAGGTGAATTACTTGATTTTACTATGAATTTATCACTATAAGTGAAAATCTTGTAAAGTAACGTAACAATAAAAAGAAACATAACAGTTTTGATTGTGTCCAAGATTTTCATGAACCTAGTTTTAAGTGAAAAATATGTTATATATATAAACTAACCCCTTCTTTACAGTTTTATAATAATAGGAATATGTATTGTAAACTGAATGAGGTATATTTTGAAATAAATGTTATGTGAGATATATATTATCAAACTATAATATTACTTGAAGGATTATAACAATACTATAATATTAAAGAATTTTGTAGAATCATTGTACAAAATTTTGGAAATAATTAAAACAATCATGTTTTAGCAATAGTAAAATAGTAATATTATCCTTCAACTGTAAGTCTAAAAGTAATAGTTAGGTAAAAATATAATCCTAATTATACTTAAATTAATGCTGATTTATTTTATTCCCAAAACTTGAAAAACATCTCTCGAGAAACTGGAACAGAGCAATAACAAACCAGATGTTGGAACAATCCAACACCAGTAACTTGTTGATCCGAAAAGGATAAGCCGAGCTACGCCTAGTGACGAGAAGGCTGAGCAGTGGAGCACACTTGGTGATGACTTCACAGTCATACTTGATGATGACTTCACAGTCATACTTGATGATGACTTCACAGTCATACTTGGTGACGACTTCGCAGTCATACTTGGTGACGTCACAAACCAATGCCCGGTAACCTGAGGGAACCATTCATTCTGAAGGAGGAGAATGAACATGGGGGCTTCAACTCTCATGTACCTACTTTGAGAAGTCTTCTCTGATGGTACCGACACATTTAGATCATTTCACCTTGATCTTATTATTCTAAATTTTGGATTATTACTTTAGTCCAATTAACTTAGATTTCTATACTTTGAATTTACTTTAAAGAAAGTTTAAATATTAATTGCTTATTGAAACATTCAAGTTATGAGCATTTAATCATTGATGTTTATTTGAAAATTAATTCTTTAAAGGATTACTTAAGATTTCATTTGATAGTTTACAGATTTCGAAGTTGAACATTTGATTTAAAGTAACTTTTAATTTCATTGGATATTTTAAACGAAATCTGAATATGTTTATTCAATACGAATAAAAATAAGTTATGTAAAGCTAACAATAGTATAGATGAATACTAACCAATAATATATAGCTCATATGATATTACATAACATATATAACCATAGTTTAAGAAAAGAGAAGTTTATGATAAGTAATAACGAATTTAGTTATACTCATATATTTTGAAATGAATATTTTGGAATTAAAAAATAATGAAGTTTCGATTTTGATGTAAGATTATATTCATTTGAGATATAAAAGTTAATTAAGTTCTATTGACTATAGATTATATTCATTTGAGATATAAAAGTTAACTAAGTTCTATTGATTATAGATTATATTCATTGGAAATATGAAAAGTAATTAATCTCTATTGATTTTGAAATTAATTTCATTTGCAAATTACTTAACTTTATTTCCAACGTTTCAAATTACGATGCTTGAAGTAGAAGATATAATAATAGTAGATATATTATAATCGTATGCTTAGATTTTATTGATAATCTTATTTGTAGGCATTATAATTTTGGTTCTTGAATGAAAGTAAGATGTTTATAGTTGGACTATATTGCAGTAAAGTATTAAACGAACTTTATATTTTGAAGAAAAACTTTAAGGGTGTTTTCAATGACTAGACATTCACCTGGATACTATTTCCATTTAAGTGTTTAAGAATTGAGAACATACATATTTAATTTTTAGAAAGGTAATGGTTACTTTTATTTAAAAAATTAAAATATAAATTTAGCAGTTATAGATTGAAGTTTTATGATTGTTCAACTTGAATTTGAGATTCATAATTTGATGTTTCATGTTTTGAAATTTTAGAACTGGATGAAATGGGATTTCAGGTTCAATTTTGAATAATTATAAACAAGGTTAGATATTTGAATATCTTTATTAGTTAAATAAATTCCATAAAATGAAAATATATTTTTGATGTATGTTTCTGAATATGAGTAGAATAACTTATAAATTTTTACTCTATTTTGATTTAATATCTTGACCAGAGGTAGAATTCATGATTACATATATGATAAGAATTGTCTTGTCATCATATTTTTGTACACACAAATTTTATGATGAAAAGACTGATCTATTTAGCAGATCAAATTTTAATCTGAAATTCATAATACATGAATCGAGTGATTAAATTTCTTTTGTTTTAATAGATATAATTTGTGTTTCGGACTTAGAAATTTTAAGAAATTTCATAGGATGTTTTCCGAGTGTTGTTCGAAATTTCTTAGGATATTTTTCGATTGGATTTCGATAATAAGGGTTTAGAAATTGAAATTCAACCGACAAGTCGGTTGAAACATGAAGGGGGGAGTGATATTAACAATAGAAAGATTGTTAATACGCTGAACTTGTATCTTTACTTAATCTTTCAATTTCTATAATTTGATAATCATTTAATCAGACATAATCTTTTTAATCTTGTACACTGTTCATTAGAAGGAAATGCTATTTAAATTTATGGTCATGTTATTCTCGCTAGGAGCTCGAATATAATTATAAATGAATAGCTTTGATGTAAGCCGCTAATATAACTTGTAACTTCAGAACATAACTTTATAACTTGTAACCCAGAGCTATAACTTGTAACTCAGAATATAACTTTATAATTTGTACTAAGTTATATAACTTCATGAACTTTGTAAATCAGTTATACAACTTAGAATATTGAGTTCTTTTTCTATAGATAGAATTGAAATTAATACTTAATTAATTTAAAAAGAATTAAGTAAGTACTTCAATTATTCTAATTGAAATACTTAATTAATAGTTAGGAACTTGTAACATTTCTGATCATGTATAGGTTAAACAGGACTCTGAAATAGTATGCTTAAATTTGGATGTTTATTAGTAAATCAGGTTTCACTAAAATGAACTATTAGTAAATCTGATCGATCTATATGTTAATCGTATAGAAAGCCATTACCACTAGCGTGTTAAATTTGAATAATGCATTGTGTGTTATTTCTATCTGCAGTGAGTAGAAAAACATCTTTGAAAAGTACTATCAGTACCTTAACAGAAGTTTATTCACTCACTGGAAGGTTGGACTCTCCAGTTCATCCTTTAAATACCATTGGCACCTAACTAAAGTGTTCATAGTTCGCGATGGTCTCTTGAAGACTGGTTGGTCGGACCAAGTCCGGTCGGACTTGTCCATCCACGGGTTTCGTGAGTTGGCAACTCAGACCCTTGTTTATTTTAAACCCTTAAGTTTACTCAACCGCTAGTTTATTTAAAACTTGTGTTGTGTTATTTGAAGACTTGTGCGTAAGTCTTAGAACACTGTACTATTCGAACTTTAATATAAGTACACCCATTTAAAACTTCCTTGTGTTTAATTTACTTCCTAAAAACTTTTACCGTTTAGTCATTTGTCAGTTTAATAGAATTCAATCAATTACCTCCAAGTCTCTTCAAGTTAAGAAATACAAATAATTGTTAAAGAACCCGGAGACTTATTTTGCCCTATGGGATAAGTTTATTAACAAGCCTCATCTACTTAGAAAATAGGTGATAATTTACTATCAATCCCATAGGAAAAGGGCAATTTAATAATAGTAAGTACATTTCAAACATAAACATTCAATTTCAAACAGTGGATTTTCACTTTATAGTTAAAGGGTATTTCAGGTTTCCAAAACTGAATCTCCTATTATCTGCTAAAGTTGTTTTGTACTGGAAAAGAACCCATTCTACATCACAAGAAACAATAGGGGCAAATGTTTCTTTCAGCCAAATTTCAGTCTTCTAAATTATGCAACATTCAAATATCACATTCCGTTCATTACTTTAGTCATGACTCGAAAATCATAAATCATCCTATTCATAAACAAGTTTAAAGGATCCCCAGCTATAAGCAGCGATACTAAGTTATTAAATGGTAAATTTAAACCGTTATGTGTTTAATTACTTAAATAAATTATATACATATATACGTGCTATACCTAAAGTTTTGATATTTTTTGAGTAGTACAACTCTCTAAAATAATTGTACCTATTCATTTATTTATCAATTACTAGTATTTACTAAATACCAAGTGTCATATTATTTATTAAAAAAAATTGTAGTTTCAATATTCCACCTACAATCTTTTTAAATTTGAATAATAAGTATGATAAAATTTACTTGTGTCCACAGTTAAAATCGTTTTCTATGCAGAGGTCCAGAAGAAAACTGCATAGGTTAGACATTTACATGTTAAAAATTGACTAAGAAGTGCATATTTCTCGGTTAGCATATATGCACACGTGCATATTATATGCTCACGAAATATATGCAGAGAACTGCATATATGCACAGTGTCACATCCCTATACATATAACTATGTGACTCATGCTATTTTGCCAACAATATGTCAATATCTATATAGAGCGTAAATACATTTGTATATTTGAATAATATTGTTTAATTTAATTTCTATATAAAATACTGACATACAAGAGGAGAGTTTTATCATTAAATTATACACCAATCATGACTAAATGTTGGAGATAACTTTGATGAATTAGGATGCTACTTATTTCAGTATGCAAACTTTAGTATAATATCAAATGTTAAATTATTCAGTATAAACTATAGACAGGCAGGCCTCGCTTTTAGTACACCTCGCTTTAATATAAGTGGTACTTATTTTGAGACATGTTTCGAAATAAGAACCGTTCCTAAACATAGAAAACGGAGACAATTTTTTGTGATTTTTTCAAGGTAAATAAAAATAACATTAAAATTATAATCCAGATGAGGTTATTATAGAAGCAATTGGTTCAGAAATTCAACATGTCCCATTTTAGGGTTACTTCCGTGTTATTGCGCAGTTTCATGTTTTCGAACAGGTAATTTTTTTTATTTAATAATCGTTATTCAACTTTTATTTCAATTGGTATCCATGATACCAATTAGAATAGAAGTTAAATAATAATTATAATATTTTCTTTTCTGACGTGTCCGAAATTGTAGAACAAACAAATAACTTCGAACTTTATACCCTAGTACCAAAAATATTTCACAGAGCGCATGAAATTGCTGTTTTTTAAATGTAGCACAATAATTATATAAATATGAGTATCTATTAATTACTCACCTATACTGAGTTAGAGATAAGCTATATAGTTGGATTTTAAAACATTTAATAAATTCACGAATTTAAACTTTCATCACAGTCACAAACGCTTAAAGACCGCATAGTGTATATTATTATTAATATGCTTATATAGTGTTTTAACTCTAAAACAAATTTCCTTTCTATAACTCATAGAAAATGATATATATAATCAAGGAGTGACAATTATATATCTTCTGTTACTCTTCTTCGCTTTAGTTACCGTTTGGTAATTAAAGCGGGGGATGACTGTACCAGTAAAATATATTAATAATATTCCTATTATATGGACGGTATCTTGCGGTTTTTCCGAAAACGAATTTTATAAAACCAAATTCTCCGAAAACTAATTCGCCGAACCCCAATTCGCCGAACCGGATTCTCCGAATACGAATTCTCCGAAACCCAAATTTGTCGAAAATGGATTCGCCGAAGTGTAGATTCGCCGAAAGCCAAATTTGCCGAAAGACAAATTCAAAGAAAGAATTATTTAAAACAGAATGTGAAATTACACAAAAGGTACAGAAAAGAAACGAAACAACGAAATCATAACCCTAAGTTACACTAAATGATCCTTTAATTATATTATCTCTTCGTTAATCATTGTGTTAATCTTTGTACCACTAAATTATTCTTTGTCTTTTCTTATTTTTAAGACGTTCAAGCTTTATTCAGTCAGAATCAGTCAGTCAACTACGGGAGCATGTTTTATTTCTTTCATTTGAGCGTTTGGTTGTTTCAAGATTGTGTATTTCTAGTGTGTTTATTCATTTTTGTGAATATTCCATGTTTACTGCATATTTTTTATTCAGTTGGTAATATTACATTATTAATATTTATTCCATTTATTGCGTTTAAAATATATAATTGTTAGTAATGAATAACATAACAATTAGTTGTGTTTATATCATATGGTTAGTGAATAAATTCAAAATAGAGAAAGATTATTATAATCAAGTGATTTGTTAAATAGATCAAACAATTTAGTGATAAATCACAAACACAGTAAAATTATACAGTGTTTACACTAAGCACGCTAAGTTACCAATGTTCATATTCAATGTGAAAGTGATTTAATAAACTGTCAATGAGACAAAACTCTCTGTTCCACTTGGTCTCTCTCATATTAGAAATTACAAATCTTTGTTTACTATTCCCATATTTGAAAAAAAGTTTACAATACATTTTAGGTATTTTGTCCGTTAGGCATTTTGTCCACTAGTCATTTTGTCCGTTAGCGTTTTGTCTGTAGGCATTATGTCCGAAGGCATTTTGGTCCGTAGGCATTCTGTCCGCACACGGTTGTTCACAAGTCAGACACACACATCAAACGAATCACAGTTTTCAGGGCTATCATGTGATACTTCACAATTCGTTTTAAATTGCACAGTGATCGAGTGGGGTGGACTTGAATTTACAGTGTGTAACAGCACATCAGAATTGGTCGTGTAGCGTATATTTTTCTGTGATACACTTGATGTTTAGCAGCTCCAAAATGTATGTGAGTGCTTCTCACTCTATGGAATATCTTTATAATATCCTATACCACATATATTAGTAACTATATCTATGTGATATTCATAGTTATTAAAAAATTGCCATTGAAAAATTGAGTTGATCATATATGATCACTTGACCGGTTCATCGTATATGATAAGTGATCATATATAGACAACTGGCCCGATATAAGCATACATTATTGCAAGTGATCATATATGATCACTTGGGTCGAATAGTGAACACTTTATTGTTTTGATATTTCTTTAATTTTATATAATAATAGCCTAAAATGTTGAATAATATGCCTGGTTACATGCAAGATCTATAATGAAAGTACCATAGCATATTTCTCGTAATGAACACTGCTTAAAAGATCGATAATTTTTTGTATATAAAATGTATATATATATATTTCTCTTTCATATAATTGATATAATATCGGTTGACAGACGTTTCGCCGACAGACGTTTCGTCGACAGACGTTTCGTCGACAAGACGTTTCGTCGACAGGACTTTTCGTCGACAAGACGTTTCGTCGACAAATATTCGTAAAATGGATATTAACAAACACTCTAATGTTACAAAACATGTACTTTAACAGAATAATATGTATCACACGATCAAATTAGGAAATAGAATAATGGTAAAGAGGAAAACTATTAAATAAATTTCAATCATTTTCCTACTTTTATACTAAACCAAAACTATTCATTAGTAACAAATTATTTAAAAGTAATTTGAAAAAAAATATATATCGCACCAAATAATGAAATAATTGAAATCTAAATGACTGTATCCACACACAAAGAGCTTTCTTATTAAATTTAATTCTTTGTCTATAAGTAGCCTTGTGTCACAACTGCCTATTAGTATCTTGCCATGTGTGCTTAGGTAAATGTGTCGTTTCGAGTACTTTAAGAATATGAATAATAATTTATTAGTTCTACAATATTATGTAATAAGCTCATATTTTTCTTGGAGGATCACAAATTCGAAGATGGAATATCGTTCGATAACTCTGTATTTTAAAGCCAAATACTATTTTCAATGAATCAGTTTTTGGTATAACAATAACCTAAGTATCGATAAACATGCAACGACGAGTTTTTTATATTAAATCTTGACTTTTGATCTAGGATTACCACTAAATTACAGAAAACCTGCAGTAGTCGAACAGTGGACATTTACCAGTTGAAAATGATTTGTCAATTACAATCATATAAGCAAAGATATTAAACTACAGTAGGATACACCACTCTCAGAAATTTCTGTTTCAAAAAGCGCCATCTAGATTTGAAAGCGGGAACTAGAGAAGCAATAACATTTGGTGTTGATCATCTTTTATTTTCTATATTATTTAGCTGTATATATTCTTCCGATGTAAAGCTTATTTTTCAGTAAAATAATCTTCCTTTATGAATGAAATACAAGTTAATATATTATTAAACAACATCAAATATTGTTGTTTCTCTAGTTCCCGCTTTCAAATCTAGATGGCGCTTTTTAAAACAGATATTCGTGAGAGTGGTATATCTTACTGTAGTACAATATCTTTGATATTATTACTTTCCAAAAACTCAAAACTTTTCCAAAAACTCAGAACTTTTCCAAAAACTCAGAACTTTTCCAAAAACTCAGAACTTTCCAAAAACTCAGAACTTTCCAAAAACTCAGAACTTTCCAAAAACTCAAAAATTTTCCCAAAAAAATTTAAAAAGGGAAATTTGTTCATTTTCTATGAAAATAATCCTGGAAAAATCTTAAACCCCCAAAAACTTAATTGAATATCCGAAAAGACCTAAGAAAACTCATGAATAAAAGTAAATCATAATTAGTTGAAATTTGAAGAAATTCTATTATCTATGATTCATCTTTTATTCATTATCTTTTATTCATGTGCATTTTTCCATATATTGCATAGTTTTCATGGAAATTTGATAAATTGAAGTGATCATAAATGGCATACCACCCGGTTCCCCTAAAAAGAAAAGTGATCATATATGATCACTTGGACCGGAATGAAAAGAATATTGTAAATTAGGTACATTTCCTTTCATTTAGTGAGAAAAATTCTGATATAAAATATGACACTATACTATAAAATAATTCTCCATTTAAATTGAAACAATAATAATAGTAAGAAAACTGATTGGGAGTGCGGATTGAGAATTTTTTTGTTGTGTAAGTAAGACAGACCTGATTATAAAGGAATCTGCACATTGGACACCTTGACCTTGACTATATTCAATGATCTGTGGACTGTGATCACACTCCCACTCTCTCTCTACCAGGGTACAGGAACATAATCGGGTATAGTACCTAGCAGACGACACAAAAATATGACGTCATTTTATAAGGGTTTCGTGCAAAAGAAAAGCGAAAATGGCGATTGAACCTTAAAGTTGAATATATAGATATAATTCAGGTGTGTTTTTATTGTTCATTTCTTTAATTTATCTATAAAAGATAGGGTCTTGAAAATATGCTACCTAGGAGCCTAAACTAGTGCTAGTTAACTGCTTAATTGTAGTTCCTATGAATAACAAATAAGGAAAAAAATAAGGGAAATACAATTTAATCAATGCCTAGTTAGTAATTGATAAGAAAAAATTAAATTTAGAAGTGACTAAGTATAAGTAGGTTTTTCCATCTTTCAAAGTGTGGTCAGATTCGCCATTTCCAGTCACTCGGTGGTCACGTCAAACTATAGATTCGATCAGCTGATAACCATACCCTATGTTACTGTATCCTGCTCTCTACAGACTTTTACAGTGTCCGTTTCCCCTCTTTCAGTTATCAAAACATAAAACTCGGATTACCTATATACGGTCTAGCTAAACGTGATGCAAACGATAATATTGTTCGGATTTGTTCCTCCTGGACAATTTCTCTGAACGATAATAGGTATTGTTATTCACAAGTTTCCGTGTCATAACGGCTACAAGCTTTATAACTAGGGTGTTTTTCCAATATTGATAGCTAGTAGGTATCTCCCTAATACAATTTTAAATGCGACTCCTGAGTCCTAAGTCCTAACTAGTATTAAAATATTATTTAAGTATGATTTAATTTTAATGATTAATTGATTATATTCAAACTAACTAACTTAGTCTACACTAGGTAGGTAACTAGATCAGATTATGGATGTAGAATTATAGATGACAAGAGATGATTAGATCCAAATCACTTACCTAGATCAGTAGAACAATAAAAGTTCATAGATTATGATCATGATGTCATGTGATGATGATAAGTTCAGACTTCAGAAGAATGCGTTTTTCTTGTTCTTGTAGTAGGCTAGTAACCAGCCAGTCTGCAGAATATCGAAAGCTTCCCAGTAAATATCAACTGTTTAATCATTTATTCTCACAGACGCAGAGCATCTATAAGACTATAGGTAATAAACCATTTCTCCCGCACTACCCGCAGGAACTTTCAATGATTCATAAGGGTAAGACATGGTAATTTCAATTTATTATTTATACAGGGGGAATTTAATTTCAAGTCAATCTTCAGAATATGGGACATTTTTAACATTTTTTCTGTGTGAACAATCCCTAATTTCCTCCTATATTTACATCATACATGTATTTTACTGAAATAGAAGCCAAAATAGACAATTTCTTCAATTTTCTTGGAGAACAGTTTACCAGTTCCTGCAGTCTGGAGAATTTGATACAAGCCAGTCAGTCTGGCTCTGCTAAGCATGCACAATCAGTCTCCTGTCTCCAGATGTTTAATTTTTGGGGCAATTTCTCACCAAAGATTTTCAAAATTTTCTCCAAAGTGACCACAAATCTTAAAATACTCTCCACTAATAACATGTAGACATAGGAATTAATTAAAAAAAATTAGCCAGATTAGCCCGGATAATTCAGGAGACTAATTTCAAGGCCTAGATAATAGGTAGTTGCAGGATAAACTTCATGCATCTTTTGCAGACTGGGATACAAGAGTGAGTCAGTGAGTGACCAAGTAAAATAGTATGTCTCATAAACTCGCCATTTGTCTCTCCAGCTCTCTCCAAAATTCAACAAATTCTCTCCAAAATGATCAAATTATCATTAATTCTCTCCAAAATAACATTGTAGCATAGGAGAAAAATAGATAAAACTCGCCATTTGCAATTGAAGGGCTCAAAATAACTGTCACAAACTCGCCATTAAAATGGCGAGTTTGGACATGCTTTATTACTTGGTGACAGTGACAAGACTTTATTTTTATTTTTTTAAAGGATTTTTTAAAATCAAAAAGTTACCATCCAATTGTTACTTTATTGGTCTCAAATGAAAGAGGACATTTGAGAGTATTAGAAACATGAAATGTTCCATTATAGATAAGTCATGATGATATAGTAGTATGCAGTGGTAGGATTCAAACTGTGTTGCAACCGGTTCACTCGAGACGGTTCGAACCCCCGTGAATTCCACCACTTATAAATATGTCTGCTGGGACCGGTGCTAATCCTGATAAGTAGTTTGAATCCCGGTAATTTGATATCTGTTATTTACTTCTTGGACTAATATTATTTTAAATTAATTAAATACTTAAATAATTATTTCTGTCAATATTATGTAACTATGCTAAAAGATTTTAGTATAAATTCATTAATCTGGAAAGTTATAAAGAGTATTTGAGGAGGAGATAAACTATACCATTTTAGCCTCAAATTAAAATAAGTCAAGTTCAAATTAAAATAAGTCAAGTTCAAATTAAAATTAGTCAAGTTCAAATTAAAATTAGTCAAGTTCAAATTAAAATTAGTCAAGTTCAAATTAAAATTAGTCAAGTTCAAATTAAAATTAGTCAAGTTCAAATTAAAATTAGTCAAGTTCAAATTAAAATTAGTCAAGTTCAAATTAAAATTAGTCAAGTTCAAATTAAAATTAGTCAAGTTCAAATTAAAATTAGTCAAGTTCAAATTAAAATTAGTCAAGTTCAAATTAAAGGAAGTGAATTTCGAATTATTATTAGTCAACTTCAAATTAAAGGAAGTAAATTTCGCATTCAAATTAGTCAACTTCCAATTAAAAAAGTCAACTTTAAATTAAAACAGTTCTATTTCAAATTAAAACATGTCAACTTCAAATTAAAAGTTCAACTTCAAATTAAAAGTTCAACTTCAAATTAAAAGTTCAAATTAAAATATATTTTTTCTTTGTTAAACTCTCAATTCTGAAATAAATAAGGTTAATTCATAAATTGGAAATTTTCTACATATATTAAGTAATGGCCAAAGCAGTTTTATTTCATCATATATTTATTTACTCGTCCAATTCAAAACAAGTTCATGTATAATGGATACAGTAGAATATTCATATTATTTCAAAGATTTATCAGATGGTTGAATTGATTTTCACTTGAGTTCATCTTTCATAATTAATTATATTTTATAAAATAAGAATGAAAATTTTAATTTGTAGCGTCGACCAGGGTCGCTTCCCGCAATTTGCACAAACTTTGCTTTAACTCGAAAAATAAGTTAGGTATCTTAACAAAAATTGGCATGAGTATTCACCTCTGTATGATGCATAATCGTAGTAATTCTTAAGTTTCTATCTCTAGTACTTTCTCTTTTATGGGATGAAATATATGCGGGGGAGAATTCTGACTTTAAGGGGTCGTTTCCCGCAGTGCCTGGGATCGGTTCCCGCACTGCGGGAACCAACCCTTTTTGAACTGCCCCGCAGTGCGGGAACCGACTCTCATTCATTATCTACCACGTTGTGGGAATCAGCCATGAAGAGTAGCTAGTCCTCACTACACAACGATAATGACTGCTTTTGATAACGTTGCCAAGTTAAATGAAACAAGTTATGAAAATGCTTTATTTAAGATACAGAATTTCCTAAATAAACTAGAAATGAAACTATAATTAGTATAGTTTTAATCAAATAATATATTCTTAGAATATGGCCATAAAATAATAATAGAATGCCCCGGCCTTACATGGCTTTTCCGTTTATGAACATTTATTTAAACGAATTGTTCAATTTGGTTTATCAATGCCTATGTACAATAGTTCCTTCCCAAATGAAACTACACAAATTGAACAATATTTTTCTTCTACATTTTTCAAATACTCCTCTGTTGCCTGGGGTTGAAATTTTATGCAGGTGCCTTATCTATATCCACGTCTGATTCTTCAGCACTAGTGCTGGAGCAAATTGGCTGCAACTGTTCATCTACTTTTTCCATTTTCCTATTTTAACAATTCATTTTCTTTTCTTTCTCTATTTCATCACAAAATTCTTAATTCATCTATTGTCAGAACTTGAGCTTCAAGATTTATCCTACGTCGAACTTTTCGATGTTGCACTCTTTGTGTGAAGTGGTCTTACAAAATCTGCTCGAAACTCCTATTGATAGATATTTCTTTCTTATAGAATGAGGTATTCAATTCAGTGAAAGTGTTCTCTTTGTGATAATTGATGTGGGCTCTACCAGATATGTTTGGTTCTTCTATATCACCTGGCTTCTTTTGGGGACTTGCTTGAGGTGTGAGTTTCCTTTTCTCCTCGGGAGGTTAGTGGTGGTTCTCTTTCACTGCTTTTCCGATCGTGCATGTTGTGTCCCAGGATAAGGATTGGGAGCGTGCCAACAGCCATAAGGTTGACACCTGTAAATAAAGTTTGATTGTATAGAGCAATTCTGCATGATACGATATTAGCAATTTTATAGTGATTTTAACACTGAACTACATAATTTGTAACTATTACGTCAGGTCTCACCTTTAAAAATGATAAGTGGGTGTAACTTATCTCCGGCCACTGTTATTGCTCCTAGTTCTCTTCATTCGGTCACGGAAAGCCCATTTGTGAATTCCAATTTATTTTGCAGCTTTCCTCCCACTTTACCAATCGCATCTCTTACTTTGCTTTCATCTAATTTATTTCTCTTTTTTGTTGAATTTTTTATTTTTCGGCATGATCAAACAAGTTATGTAATGTATTTAATAGTTATGATAACCTGGAAGAAATATAATATATTACTCACGGTCTAAACATGTAATATATACTTAATATGGATATTTTGATGTGCGGGAACCAACCCTGAAAAAGTGCGGGAAGCGACCCTAGCCCATATTTATCGATTGGGTCAATTCTCGCACTTACGGTTTCCTTTATAGTTTTAGAAATGGCTTCAGTTGACAAAATTCCTTTTAAAGCATGTTAACCAAGTACATACCCTATATGCATACCAATTTTTAGATAGGTATCATCTTTCGTTTACTTGTAATGTCAAAGCTTGCGCGATAGTTGAAAACATCAGTGGAAAATTTTTCAGGTACCTAAAATGTATGTTTTATTTGATCGCAAATAGAATTCTACTTATCGAGAGTATATCAAATGTAAATATATCAAAAGATTGCTAAGAAACAGCTCTTTTAGACTGTGTTTACAGATTTGAAAAATAATATTTCTTTCGGAAGTTATATAGAGTGCGGGAACCGACACTGGATCATTCACTGCGGGAACCGATCCGGGTCGACGCTACTTTAGTTATTTTTATTTGAAATTGATCTTTTTTAATTTGAACTTGACTAATTTTAATTTGAAGTTCACTAATTTTTATTCGAAATTTACTTCCTTTAATTTGAACTTGACTTTTTTTAATTTGAGGCTAAAGTGGTGTAGTAGATGAAATAAACTATATTTATAAGTTATAACTAAAAAAAAAAATGTATAGTAGATAAATCTTTCACATATCGGATGTGTAAAATAAAAAGTTGCACAGGTGTGTTCAGAGTTTCAGAACATTGTAAAGGATGAGAAATTATACTATTATTAATCATGCTGGTAAACATAATCATAGCTTGTAGCATTGCTACATAATATTGACATAATAAGTTTTTTTCAAATTAATTAATTAAACATAATATAAGTCCAAGAAGTAAATAACATCCAAGAATTAAATAACGGGGAAGAAATTACAGAGGTCAATTTATTGGAGATCAAATTACCTGGGGACCAAAATACACGGTGATCAAATTACCGATCAGGGTTGGGACATTCACTGTGTTCCATCAGAAGCATCATGTTTAAATTTCAATTGGAAGAACTTGAAATGCTTTAGGTCCAATTATGTTCACACCATTTTGTTCGAAAGGAGTGAATTTCTATCACCCAATAAAAATACACATTTTATCTTCAACCATCTTCAAGCTGATTTTTTTCTGAACTTGAGAAGAAATTGATCGCTGGGTAGAGGAAGAAGGGAGAACACTGGAATTAAGGAGCTGTGAGGAGGAAGTAGACCCAGGAGAGGAGCAGATGAAGGATTAATGGAAGGGAGAACGGAGAGACGGGTCTCTGGAATGATGGTCTGCGGTTATCCACTAGCAAGGAAGATGAGCTTAGAGAGCTGATGGTTTGGGAGAAGTTAGATGTGGTAATGGTTTAGAAGATGAAGCTGGGAGAGATGGACAGAATACCAATGGAGAAGTGAGGAAAGTAAAACAGTTGTTTGTGGTTTCAACAAGCAGGAAGAGAGAGAAGGGACTATTTAACATCTATGTACCACCCAGAGGGGAGGAGAGGAGGATATATAAGAGTGCTGTTCAACATGAACAACCCACTTTGCGAAACACATGTTTAAGAGGACGCGATTGGCTGTTGGAGTGAATGGCAGAGAAGGACCTGATGATGCTTAACGTGAGAAGAGTGGCAAGACACCCATATTTTGAGAAGTTGAAAACAAGGAGGAAATGGTATTGCCAGAGACATGAGAGTAGTAATGACAGGAAAGGAATATGAATGGGAGATATTCAATCACCTGGCCATCATAGTTAGATGAATGAAGATAAAGAGACACTGATGAAGATGACGAAGAAGACATATTGGGGGAAATTCAGAGAAGAGATGAGGAGAGAAATTGAAGCTATATAAGAGGTGGTGAAGGTGAAGTATAGGGTGACAGTAAAGAACATTAGGATGATTGACAGTGGAGATAAAGAGAGGAAGGAAATAGCTTTAGAGAATAATATGATAGAACTGAGAGAAATTAGAAGAAGGGAAGGAGGGTGAATGAATAAGATAGAGACGGCGAGTAAAGATATCATGCGCATTCATAATTTGCTTATTCTGTCGGCAATTTACATTTGTGTTTCAGTGAGTATAAAAATACATCTAAAACTAGCTACCACCAGTCTCTCAAATATTTTGAATACACAATACTTTATCATTTTTCTGCTCTCTGACCTAGGAGTTTCTAATTTCCAATGTCTAAACTGTCTTCTAATGCTGTTAGATAACAAATAAATTGGATTATATAATTAATTTTTTTTCTTACTATTATTATTGTTTCAATTTAAATGGAGAATTATTTTATAGTATTGTTTCATATTTTATATCAGAATTTTTCTCACTAAATGAAAGGAAATGTACCTAATTTACAATATTCTTTTCATTATATTAATTTTTTTGTTGTACCCTGTCCGGTTGTACCCTGTTGTACCCTGTCCGGTCCAAGTGAT